>OMLP01008772.1:36779-60846 GCA_900302685.1 Spondyliosoma cantharus | reverse complement strand
AGTGATGAATTCAGTGATGAACAACATTTTACAGACCAAACGATTTACCTAGAAACTGATCAGCTGATTAATTGATAATGAAAGTAATCATTGCTTGCAGCCTAACAAGCCACATGACCCCAGGAAAAAAAACAGTTTCACTGATTGTTTGACAGAGCAGCCACGTGAGATGGAGGTAACCATGATAACATCGACCCGAGGGGATTTAGATCTAAGAAAAAAGGTGCTGCGTTGTAGCAAAGGTGGCTTTCTTACAAGTGAATGGAAAGAAAGTATGAACAATAGCACAGCACATTTGATGTTTTATCCACATTATTCATGCTGTTGTCTGAGGTTTCTGCATATCCATGTGTGTGTGTGTGTTGGAGAGACTCAAGGCGGTGGCATTTAAACAAGATAAATATGCACATCCATGGTACCAGAGATAATCCCCTCGGGGGCCACGGGGCGCACATGTAAGCATGAATAAAGACAGAACTGAAAACAACCCACCCCACGCGAGAAAGAAACGCGGACGAACAGAGGACGGCAGGTTACTTTTCATCGAGCTTATTAATTAAAGGACATTTCAAAGAAGGCTTTTGTTTGGTGGTGGAGGCGCCACGCTGCTGTGTACGGGCGTACCAGAAACACAATCCACTGAGTTACTATGTGTAACATCTGTAAAGTGCTGGAAGTGAACACGTTGGCAAGATGCTTTTTCAACAGACCATTTTTCTAGTTAACAGACCATAATGGAATGAAGAGACAAGGCTTTGAAACAGAGACAAAAGGTAGCGTCTCACCCTGACGACAGTTAATTAGTTTTAAAGAGAGATTTGTACCTTTATTCATCGTGAATCCTGAGGGGCTCAAACTACAGAACACACATAAAAGGCTTCAGAAGATAAAGACTGAATCATTACACTCTGATTAAACATACTCAGAATGCACGCACAATGTACGAACATGCATTCTCAGCCTCACCGGTCCTTATATCGACCAAGGCTTTGCATAATCTCGGCCTGTCAAAGAGTAAACATAAACATGTCTATGCCACCGTGAACAAAGCTGCATTAATGTGGATGATAGATTGGCTCTCGCGTCTCGCTCTGCTTTTGTGTTGATTCCACAATCAACACCAAAGAGAAGAGACGAGGAGAAAGATGAGATCCAAGTTAAAATGGATTCTCTCAGGTGCTTTGCACACGCTTGACCCACTTCAACAACAGCTCATGTAAACTTAACTTTACTCTGAAACAAGGCCTTCAGATTCAGACCGAGAACAGGAACAATTCACTCTTTGGACGTCTGTATACATACAGTAGCCGACTGTGCAAGAAAGAAAGTTGAGTTGATTAACAGTGCATTAAATCAACATCCATATTCAGACACTAAGAGCAAGGCAGATGCAAAGAGCTGAGAACATTTCTTCTAGAAAAACAACATGGTAACAAGCTCATATCGATCATATCCTCATGCATCCAGGAATCATCAAATCTAATTCCTCTGTCTTAAAGCCCAAACGTATTTCAAATTGTTCCATGAATTGTCATTTCCTGATAATTTTGATTAGCCACATTGACAATTATTTGTTTACTAAAACTAAAATAGGACAATGATGAATGATGATCATGAAACTCTCCATGGTAATATCCATGCTTTCCCTTTGCATGCTAATATCCATGCTGTCTAATTTTGCCTCGCTAGCACTGCCCTGTTCCCTGTCTCTCCACCTGCATCTCATCACCTCGTTTAGTTTGTATTTAAGCCTCTTTTTTTCCCTCCCTTGTCTTTTTTTGTCCACGTGTCTCCTGTGCCTGTTCCATTTGCCTGCCTTTTGTTGGCAGTTTTTGTCGCTTTCTTTTTATTCTTTGCATTTTAGGGCAAGCCCATTAAAGCTCACTTTTGGTAACGCTACCTACCTTTCCTGTGCGTCTTGCTTCCAGGGGTGTAGCAAGTGCGTGTAATCGTGACATCAAATGGACAAGAAACTGCCATTGATCCCTTTGTTCCATTGTGTACTGTGCTGCGACTCGAACAAAAGTTTTTCTTCCTGTTCCCGCTGGTGAATGGTTCTTTTTTTCATGTTCATCTGCTGAAAGTGGAAAGTTTTTCTGTGCTCAACGAAAGTCCACTTTTACAGAGACGTGCCGACATGATTTGTGACATCACAAATAGTTCCTGATCCAATATTCAACGTGCATGCCAAACAATGAGAATGGACTTCTACAATGAAATAGGAGCCACAAAGTAGTTAAGACTCCCATTGTTGGTCAAACTGTCGTAAATAAATCTTAAAACATTTTAAAATCTGAAAACTGTGTACAGGAACCAGATCACTTAAAGCTAGGGTCTACAATCCTGGAGAGCTAGCAAGAGAGCTAGCAAGATTTGAAAGTGGCGCCTCCTCTAAGTTCCACCCCCTCCCCATCCCGTCAGTGCTCCGTACAAAGCCACACCCCCACAAACTTGAACGCGCATCTGGCAGTGGGACTCAGCAGGGAGAAGAAGAGCCGACTTAGCTGACTCAGCCATTGCTGCATTTCGTTAGCATTGCGCTAATACGAGCTACAAACGTAGCCAAATTGGCAAACCTTACATATTTCATGAAAATAACAAATCCCCCCCGAAACAAAATAAATAAGTATCTGTCCAACAGAAAGAGAGCAACCTCTGCATCACTTTTCAGGCCCTTCACATACCCCAGTTGTCTCCACCGCTCAATTGCCGCACTGATGTTGACTCGGGTCCGACTTCTTTCTTTATCCTTCTTTTCTTTATCCTTTATCCCTAGAGCCTTTCTTGTTGCAGCCTTTTCTGCCTCAGGTTTTCTTTTCCTTGCCTTTTTAGTGGGGTGAGCTGTTACAAGTGCTGGCTGCATTTTCTCTGTCATTGTAACCAAATGAACATCTTCTTCCTCTTCTTCTTTGGGGTCAAATGAATGTCTTCTTCGGCAACTCCGTATTTCTGCAGAGGAGTGTGCTGAATATTTCCGGCATCAGTGAAAAGTGACCTGTGCACGCGCGGAGGAGTGAGGGGACAGAGGCGTAGGCAGAACGAGACACAAAGGCATCTGATTTTCTTTCTATATGGGCCGGATAGCACGGATTGGTCAGCTTTTTCTCAGTCCTGCAGCTTCCACAGAGTTCTGATTATTTTCGTTCCTTTTTCTGAATACAAAATGTATTGACTACTCTCAGGATAGAAGGACCCTTTCACCCATTATAACAAAATGTGTTTCTGAACAACATTACAGACCCTAGCTTTAAGCATTAGCTGGCATGATATAACATATGAAGTGGGTCAAGAGTGTCACCTGAGAAGAGCCAATTCAACTGGAATCTCATCTTCCTCTCCTTACTGCTCTTCTGTTGTTGATTACTGAACACAGAGCCTATGCCTATCAGCACCTCCCAGAAGGTGTGCTTTAACCTTTTAAATACCAACAAACCGAGATATCCTGTGGCATGCTATATCATACATTTTAATTTCAATTTTAATTACGGTAAACCTGAAGCATGTAATCACAAAGGAGGGAAAGGACACATTGTTAGCCCGGCAGACAGGGGATTTAGCTTTTGCCAAATGCAAACACAACCTCAACCAGCATGTTAAGTAGATTAAGCTCAGACGGTCTTGTTGTAGAAATTAGAGTTAAAACTAAGTTATAATTTACTTTTACGAGCGATCCCGACATTGGCAGGTGTTTCAGTTGTTCACTGGGTGATCAGAGAGGTCTTTGTTGTGCAGATGGCTGCACATTCTGTTTACACCTCTCGTCGAGAAACATCTCTGCAGCCAGATCTTACAACCCAGCCCCAGTCTGAATGCTAATATATTAAGTGTAGTGCAGCCTCCTTTACACACACACACACACACACACACACACAAACAAATACAGATGGTCCTCTGAGGAAATAATTCACAAAATCAAGTTTAAATAAATAATAATTTATTTTTACAAATATGTCTGAACCGTCCGGCATTTGTTTGTTGTTGGTTTTCAGTTTTACCTCTTTCAAGGTTGAGGTAATTACAAGCTCTGTTCCACATCTATATCTATATCTGTATCTATAGATCTATAAATCTGTATCTATAGATCTCCATGTCACAACAATCCCATTTTGAGGCTGCAACTAACGGTGAATGTTGTCAGTGGTTTATCATGGATGACTGCAGGGTTTATTTTTCATTTTTTGCATTTTGCAATTCATACTCAGCGGAATCGTGATTGGTATTACGCCACAAAATGATCAGATCCAGGAAAAATACACAGTGTGCTTTTGAAAGTAAGAGATGACAAGGCATTGCCACAGTTAATTAAGTCTCACGATGCACTGACTAAGTGATAATCACCAGGGATATTAAAGTAAACCATCATAATGCAAGTATTGTCTTTTGTTGTGTAAAAAGTTGCTAAGTGGTGATTTATCAGACAATCTGTCAGCCCATTGTAGAGATGCAGTGGCAGTTGCAGGCTGTCTGAGGGGCAGGGGCGAAATAATTAATAGGGCATCAGCTGCACATGTTGGGGTACCGATACACAGATATTCATGATACATTCATGAAGGAAAACTATGTACAACTAATTTCTTACCATCCATGGTCGCCTTTTTGGCACTACCTTGTGTTTTCTCCACTGGAAGCCCGAAGGGGACTCTGTCATGTTATACCCACCTCAGGGGCATTAAAGAGGGCACTCTCTAAATATCTGTGTCTCCATTAATCTGAACTTTCTGTCAACAGGTATGCAATGTTACGCAAACCAGGCTAGCAAACAAAACTCTTGCACATATAAGCACTGTCCCGATGCAGGTAGCCTAGCTGAATGCTGTCTTTAGCTGCCCACTCAACTGTAGCATGCTCATAATTTAGAAATAATAAGGGCAGCAAATGAATCTCAACAGAACCTAAAGAGACCAGAGTGTTTGGCTGACACTCTGTTCAGATGAGGTATGCAGTGTGTCAAGGACATAGTCAGAGTGAGCCTCAGACTGACCTGGGTGACATTTCCCCACCGCTTCTGAGCCTTCACAAATGGCGTCATCACACCCTGAATGCCCCCAGCTGCTTTCACTCATCAGGGGCTGGTCTACAAATCGTGCACACAGCTGATTTGAATCCACTGCAATAAATCCAGAGGGATTATAACATTCAGTTCAATATAAAAAAGAGTGTGGTAACTTTTTAACATTCACTGCATGAAAAACAATAGGGTTTAAATAGTGTATTTTGGATGTGGAAGAATGGAGGAACGAAGCTCTGCACAAAATGTGTCGATTGGACGCTGGATATCGAAAATGACGAGTGCAATAAAAACACCATGAACGGAGAGGCTTTTCTTATCTGTTATAGGTGTTGATTCTGAGATTATAACTATAAAGGGGTGACGGAGGGGTTGTTGCCAGACGCAGCTGTATACGGTGAGTCACAGATGGTCAGGCAAAAGGTGGTCAGTGCGACTGACAGCTCATTCAGCCAGAGTCTACCTGAAATCCGAGCAGACGCCTGCCCTCCCTCCGTGGGCCACATTATCTCTTCTCTCCGGGGCTCTCAAAAGAAGACTGAAAACCAATTTTGGTTTTGTGGGATTGGAAAAAGGCGCACACACAGTGGCCAGGAGCTTCATAACTCAGCCTGTCCTCTCACATGGGATTGTTAAGGGAAATTGTGGCTGTGAGAGTGTATAAAAGCTCCAGCTATAGACGGCAAAATGAACTCATAATGGATAATAGGTACACCTCGTTGTGGGTCACTGTTTGAAGCTCATTTTGTTGTCACTGTGTTGATAACTGGACTGAGGTGTTGAGGTGTAATTTTAGATGTCTTCTAAAATAGGTTTCACAGGCTTTAATGTTCAAATAACACATTATTTTACTCGTTTCACCTGAACATCCCAGACTGCTCTGATTGGTCAGCTCTCTCAGGTCTGAGCAGGTATCGGCCACTTTCTGGTGGTGTTTTAGCAACTACAGCCGTGCTGGATGTATATTGCTGCGGGTGGTGACATCGCAACCTTGCAGAAGTCCTGACGGCCCGTTTAAAAGCCCACTTTCTGAATCATCTCCAGAATCTGGATTAAAAAGACATGGAAATCTCACTTTTAAAAACAAGACCTTTAAGGCATTCATGTCACGAGTGAAAAAGGCTTGTGGAGGTGAAGGTGGTACAGCAGTACAACTTTCTAATCATGACTTTGGCAGGAAGGAATGATGTTATGATAATTGCCAACCTCTAGTACTGCTCCTGGTTGCATTCCAAAAGGGTTCTACACTTGTCGCCAACCTCCAGCCTGGCCGCCTGAGGGCTTCCGCATTCGCCATGCCTCCCAAAGACTTTAGTTTCCATAATCGGCCTCCCACCTGGCCTCCAGAAGGCTTGAGTCCCTGCAGCCAGTTTCCAGAGGGGTTTCCACCCTTGCCCCTGCCTTCAGGTCACCCTCCAGACCGGCTCCGGCCTTTTGCCCCAGCCTACTGTCGCCCCCGTGGATCTGCCCCAGCCTCCTCAATTCGCCAGTGCCTTTCGCCTGTTATCCCCGGTTGTCCCTTTTCTTCTGCCATCAGGCAATCTGACTTTTTTTGATTTTGCCCCTGCCTTCCCTTTAGTTTCCAGCTTTTTGTGCTTGGACTTTGTATTTATTGGACTTTGCTTCACAGCTTTATTTCTAATAAAGCTTGCCCTTTTGTATTCACCTGCCTGTCTTTGTGTGTGTTACGTTCGGGTCGCTTCTTGTTTTAATGAAACAGAAGACAATCTTCAATTAGTACAATCATTTCGAAATCCATTTCAATGATTTATTCGCAGGCTGCTTTTTTCAGGGCCAACTTAAGATGCTTTCTGCTTACCTGAAATATAAATGGCTGCTGTCGCGTCTAAGCCAGGACAGGCCATTAATCCTTAAAAGAGATTGTGCATTGGACAGCCGAAGTAAAAAAAAATCATAAATCTCTGTCTGAGGGCTGAATTTAATGGATGATGAAAACAATTTCAATGCCCTTTAAATATATACAGAGAGGAAAGGAAAATGTTGGGAAATTACAGCTAACATTCAGTTAGTAAGCCTGAAGACCTATTATAAAGATGCCAACCCACTTACATCTAAAGGTTGAGAGCCTGCTGCCAAGCTCCGACGTGGCACTGATCCTGTGTTCTGAAAATAGTGCTCAGTATTCAAAGGGTTCATTTACATTTTAATTAGCACATTCCACCGGAAATAAAGCGTGTGTTCATAACCAAGAGGAAAAAAAGGGAATTAACATGAAAATCCCCCCAAAATAGAAATAAATAGTCCACAAGGCACCAAACGGCACAATAAACATCGATTTCGGTTTACGGATGTGTTGAACATGTTTTCTGTTTTATCTTTGTGAATAGAGTGATGAAAGAGACTCACTGCCTGTGACTGCTCCAAAAGAAAAACAGCGAATTAATGAGAGTTTCGGGACCGAACCTGCGAGCCTTAATAATCTGCAGCAAACACAATCAATCCAACTTAACAAACTTGTAATGAGCAGTTCTTCAAATGAGCAGCGGCTGCTTCAGCCTGAGAGAGAACAGGCTGCAACAAGACTCTGAGAGCACAGGCAGACACACCAGGAAGTGACCCGTCAGCCTGGACACCAGAATACAATTTAGGCATTTGCATTTCTTGTATACGAGTTAGAGGGTGGCAGCATTTAAACCAGAGACAGGTATTCATGACTGTGTTTTAATATTTGTAGGCATGAAACTACTGAATGTCTTTATCGGGTCACTTTCCAGCTGTGTCAGACACATCTGTGCGTATGACACAAACGTCCACTGCCAACATTTATCCTGGTGATTGGGTTGGACCAGCTGTCAGCTATTATAACACAAAATGAGCTGCTATAAATGTTTTCATTTTTAATGAGCGTGCTCGATTTCAGGATAAGGGTCGGTGTCTGAGCTGCAGCTGTGCCAAAAAAAAACCTCTAGTAATGTTTTAGCCACAGTGGTTTTATGATCTGTGCAGACATACAGCAACATCTGTTGGTTAGGGTTGGGAAAATATCACGGTTTGGTTTTAAATTCCTCTTTAGGTCGGCACGAACACAGCTGGGGATGTCCAGAGATCTCCTATTGTTTCTGATTTATGTTACTAAAGCTGACTTTTTGTTTAAATTACCCGCCTGCCTCTGTGTCCTGTATTAGTGTCGCCTTTGAGTAACCTGACATGTATCAGTGGTTTGCAGTGACATTAACTGCTAACATTTTATTGTGGAGACTGGGCTGTTAGGACTGTTGATTGGAGACATCACTGTGGGCGTCTAGAAGTTGTGTTGAGCATTTCTTTCTGAAGACAATTAAGTAAGTAAGTAATAGAGCCCTAGATGAAAATGCTTTATTTGGTAAATAAAAGAAAAGCTCACCAACATGTCAGTGTCTGATTTAACCCAGTTATCTATTTGGTAATTTTCAAAAGACAGAATAAACAGGAGAATAACATTTCTACTTCCTCCAAGATTCTTTCTATTGCAGTTTTCACCAACAAATTCAATCACAAACTAATTTGTGTGATTTTTAGATGAAGCTGTACAAGCACACAGATTAAAGTCTAATTAATTTGGATTTCACATGCAGATTTGTCAAATGTCACACGTGTATCTATTGTTGGAAATGCGGAATTAGCTGGTATTTATATTCTCTATTAAGAACCCCGACTCCTCATTATCTTGTCTCTTTGGTTCCCAGTCGGGGAGCACAGGCTCAGACTGTTTGGTCCCACTTTGGCTTTCACCTGCAGTTTCACATCTGCGCCTGTTAGAAAGATGAACGGCACAGTATCACACCTGTGGCTTCTGAAAGCTTCGGGGATGTGCCCCAGATATGTCATTTGCTTTTAATTTGAACTTTAGGGATAAACTGAAAATGGCATGTTGTGACAAAATGTACCTTTGGACTTGAATATTACACTTGATGTGTTGAGTTTTCAAGAATATTCTATCCATTTTTTTGCCCTCGCCAGAAGGCAAAAATGACATAAATGTCAGGAAAGAGGTCGGTTTCAGAGCCGGAGATATAAGGAAAAGATTAATTTAACATAAGTCTACAGTAGCATGAGTCATATTGCTTCTTCTCTGTGTATTTTTTGCTGTTTGAACTGGAGACGCATCGACAGTGGACATCCTCCAGAATTGCTTGGTCACTGCAACAGTGTCTCCTAGGAGTTGATGTGCCTCAGCAGGCTTTATCACAGCAAGCCACACTCGTTTCATGTAAATAAACAGCCATGTGTAAAGAGCGCGCACACACACAGAGGAGACCGTTCATATCGGCCGAGGCTTATGACTGGGACTGTTTTCACTTGATAGGAGTCACAATGGAAAGGTTGCAAATTTGTGCTGTTTTTCATTCTGTGGCCGCGGAAAGGAACGCGGTTCTGATTGGCTGACAAGTCAAATGTTAAACGTTCTTCCTGTCCTAGGATTCCTCCATCATATTTTGGACACTTTGCCAGACCTCAGAGGCCAGATGGTTTGTTCCAGGCCACCCTCTTCGGGATCCGCCATTGTAGAAAAGAATTTCCCAATTTGGGATTAAAATAGTGTATAAAATTAAATTAAATTTACAAACTAGCAAGCTCTTCTCGCCTTCGTCACGTCTAAGCCATGGCCACTGCTTACGCCTCTATTTCCTGACAGAATGCTGTTATGGTTTTGGCAAACGAGGTGGGGACCCAAATGCAGACGACTCACAGGAGGCAGGGTTAAGAAACTAAGGGCAAGCTTTATTAAACCAAAGCTGATATACACACAAAAAACAAAGAGTCCAGGCAAACCGAAAGCGAGTCAAAAGGTATGAACAAAAGAACTTAAACAAAGTGCAAATCAATGAAGCTCATTGATCAAAAACCAGAAACATACCAACGTGGAGACACAGGAGGAGACACTGGTGGGGAACACAGGGTGGCATCACAGGGGGAAGACAGAACACGGAACGATCTAACAAAGACGTGAAGGAGAACAAATACTATATACAGACACACTAACGAGGGGATCAGGTACAGATGGAGTGAGGCGGGAAAAAGGACAGGCGAAGGAACACACGAGGGCACAATTTCAAAATAAAACAGGAAACAAGAGAACGTAAAAAACTGGGTTCATAACAGACAGTAGTTAGTCCGATCAGCTTTTGACCGGCCATTACATACATTTGATCTCACAAATCCAGCTGTTATACAAAATATAATCTAGTTAATAATCAGAAGATTTGTAAATAATTAAAATAATCATTTCTTTAATTAATTTGTATTGCTACTTTTTACGGGGACAGCACAAGTTATAGCACTGGAGTTAGCTAGCAGCTAATTTGCATCAAACAATAATACACAGAACAACAAGTTGATGATGCATAGAAAGTCCATAGGTTCAGAGTTCCACTTTTGCATATATAATGATTGGGAATTCTATTTGGCCGCACAAGTTATCATTATTTTCCATTTCCTTATACGAGCACATTTGGCAGCACAGTTTAACGGATGAGATGGAAGGAGATTGACTTCAACCCGTGATGACCTTTAGCTTCCCAACTGGGAAGGGTCATGATGTCATCGGCCTAATGATGCTGCACCCTGACGAGGAAAGATGAGAAGTGGAAGTGAGTCAATGATGACCATTTAGCCCCAAAAGGGGCGAGTGTCTTCACGATAAATTAGACAGAAGGAAATTTGCGACGTGACTCAGACGACATGAAAGCGGATGGAAGGATGACTAAGATGCACTCGGGAAAAACATGAATATAAAGCATGTCTAAAAGAAGCACGACCATGGCACGTATGATAAATACAGCGCCATCTGAAACATCATGACAGATGTACGGCTTTGATCCATTCAATTAAAAAGCAACTCCAAATCGTATTCCTTTCCTCTGAATGAATCTGAAAATGAGAAAAGTTTGCCTGAGGCTGTTAAAGAACATAATACCTTTGTTCTGTGCTAACATATTGCAGAAATACCTTTCAGAACACCTGGGTAACACATTCATCTCAGAGCAAAATCATTATAAAAATGCCAAAAAACCACCAAAGGTATTCATTGAATATTTTTGCAGCTGCCGCGAGCGACTAATTGTTTGTCAATTTACCCTGGCAGGATGTATAATAAGTGCCTTGAATTCAGGGCCTGAACTAGAGGGGTGCGTGGTCATGCCTCAGCAATTAGAAAGCAAATAAAAAACCTGAGCTTCGAGCTCTCTCATGCATTATATCACCGCTATCAGTTCAAGTAACACAGAGCTATTCAACCGAGGGAGCCATCAAGACTTCCCTCCGAACATCATTCAGTGACAACTTGTATTGGCATGCTGGTTTCACTGTGGGAGAAACATTGCAAATACCTGAAGGTTTGTTTTGTTTTGTGTTATCAGTAATCACTTTTTTCTAATCTTTAACTGCCCTTATTTCACAAGAAGGTAAATGAAAACACAGATCGAATTGAAGTGTCAATATCAAAATGTCACAGCTACATTTCAGATTTGATTATATTGTATTTAACACAAAATCAAGCTGATGGATCATTGATTGTCCCCTGTGGCAAGATGACCTCTTCAGCACAATATCCTGGGTCAGGCTGTTGCACTGGATGGGCAGACAGCCAACAGACAGAGGAAGGAAGGGTTGGAGGACTCTTAACACTGCCCAGAGCATCTTTCGACCATCCAACCAGACCAGGATCGGACAATCCCAAAGAGGAAGAGTCACTGATGCTCGATGCAACGCAAACGTCAACATTGGTGATCGTGTACACTAACACTTCACTGCTCCCAGACTGGACTGCTAGCTGCACAGCTAGCAACAGAAGCTACAGTTGGCAGCAGTTAGCGGTTACTCTGGTGATACGGCGCCCTCTATATGTTTAAGTATGTGACCAGTTTTACATAACGCACCTTTAATGTGAAGATGTCGACCATATTATGCCCCCCATCTTGTTGCTGCTGTTTATATTTACCCTGACGTACAAATATACACTACGTTTGTATCTATATATGTATATAAATAACTGTATATATGTTCTGTGTTTTTGTAGCGTGGAGGAGTTTACGTACTTCTGTTTCGTTATGCAATCCTGTGTTGTAAAGGAACAATAAATTACCTTGAACCTTGAACATTTATTTGTTTGATTTCCCCTCCAACCGTCTCACTTGCATGTCCACAGAGCTTGACAAACTCCTGCTGACTCCCATTATTTGTCTCTGACGGTTAATAATTTCTTTTGATTGAGTTTTTACTGACAGTTAAGCAGCTGAGTCCCTGTAGCTGGATGAGATGCTGAGACCTGAATGATTTTACTTTTTTGAAAGTCACCACAGCTGTCAAGAGCAAAACACTGCTGATCGATGAAGTGTTTGAGCAGAAACGCTCACATGCAAGCAGCCCTGCACTGTTTACTTTATTTTACCCATGAGAGACGTGTCACCAAATAGTTGAAGCCATAATTCTATGTTACAAAAGATGGTTCCACAAATGTTTAGCCCATATATGTCAAAGGTTTGGAAATATGAGGTTGCCAAAATTAAAATCATTTCTCTTGCCAGTCCCCTGCCTTCAGGATGTTATTTGGTTTTCATTGAAGCACTTTTGTTGCCACAAGAGTGCCACTTAGCTGACACAGGCTGCCAATGTTTTAAGAACAAGGCTCACAAAATGTTCATTAAAATTCTGTAAAAAAGCTTTGCAAGAAGAGAAACAACGTTCAACATCACAGGTTTTCTCTTTACTGTCAAAACTGTCTAACCATCAATCATTTTCTCTATAAAATGTCTGATTGCATTTTCATGACAATAACATGATGCCTGTATATAAGTATAGGTTCTCTGCGATTCCCAGGAACATAAAACTTTTCACCTGCTCCACCTGTGTGTGTTTCTTGTCCTCTTTTTTCTAAAATCAGCTCCTTGGTTTTGCTGATGCTGAGCAGCAGATTGTTGATTTCCTCCCAATAGGAACTCTCATCCTTGTTTGTAATGATCATCTGCGTACTTCAATGTGGAGTTCTCTTGATGTCTGGCAGTGCAGTCGTTGGTGAAGAGTGCGAACAGGAGGGGGCTGAGCACACATCCATGGGGGGCTCCTGCATCGAGCACTGATGAGGAGGAGATTTGGCTGCCAATTCGAACTGCCTGGGCTCTGCGTGTGAGGAAATTCAACAGCCAGTTGCACGAGGCAATGACGTCGATTTGTATTGTTTTCACTTTTTGGTCAGTAATGGTGGTGGTATTGAAGAATTCACCAGGTATCTGTGTGTCTGTCTGTCTGTCTGTAGACAGATTTGTCAACATGAGAGCATCACAACCATGAAAGATACAGTCATGAAATGTTACAGGTGTGTAGTTGACATCAAAATGAAGGCTGGGTTTGAAGATGGGTACAGTCCTTCTTGTGAGTGCTGAGGAAAAATGTAATGACTACAGAGTAGTCTGGGGTCGGAACGACAACGTGTTGACAGGAGTCAATGCTACTATGATCCTATCAAAGATGGTCTCTAGTCAGAGGTACAACATCAGGAGAAGCAAAACGGGCAAATGTTTGTGAAACGGGGACCTTGATGTCTGCTAAGATCAGCTCATTTTGCGCTGACACCTATAAACTCCCTTGCCTTACACTTTATGTGCTGATGATCAGGTTTGCTTGCCAAATTTCCTTGTGGCTAATTTTGGTATATTTACCTTTCATTAATGCTGTCCATGAGAAATAAACTGAATGAATGAAATCACTTGCCTTAAATAAGGGTTATTCACAATCTGGCAATGCAAATACAAATTTTATTTTATAGTCATCGGTGTCAGATTATTCATGACATGATGGTGATGAAAGCAGATTAGAGGGGCCAATTTGGGATTTTGGAACAGTAATACTGTAATCTTACTGATGAACTGAAAACACTACGTGCACAGATAGAATGTGAGGAGTTTCCAAGGCATTCAATCAGAGGGCTTGCTTTTTATGTGTTCAGTGACATCACAACATTCTCTGATCACGCACAGTGACCAGTGGCATGGGTGGTGTGACTGTCCTGGGTCACAACTTCAAACTTTGGAGTTTACCCCAGAAGTTTCACAACCGTGGCAACGTTACACACTAAGTAAACACATGTGATGGCTTGCTTCACTCAACCATTTGAATTTCATCTGTGTAGCTTCGATGAATGGACCTGGAGGCTGCTCTGGTACGTTTGATTGATGTGTCATTGTTTTGGTGTTTTGATTCCTTCATTCGCAAAACGTTTTTTTTCTGCTACTCGTCAGCCAAAAACACGGAGTTAGCAGCACTGTGGCAAAGAAAAGTTAAATTGCACCTTGATCCAGATGTTCCCAAACAGCCTGCTGTGTGTTTTTTTCACATTGGTAAAGGCTCTTAGTTGAAATGGACTTTCTTTTTTAAGTCTTTATTTTCAGCATAGCTCAGTTCTCAACAAGTGCTGCGCGCCTTTCACTTAGTGGATCTCTTTAATATGCCATTAACGACGTGCGCTCTTTTTTTATTTATTTTATTATTATTTTTTAACTCGGCGCCGTCTGCACGCAGGTCTGGGTGTGTAGTCCACTGAAACGGCCTCTCTCTCGTCGAGAGGTGACTTTCCTCAGCACCTCCTCGGCGGCTGCTCGTGTGCGTCCTTCAACACCTCCGACAGTCGCTGCGCTCATCACAGCGCGAGCGCGTCGGAGTCCTTTCTCTCCCCGGGTGGTGCGCAGGCATCATTATGATGGGATTATTCAACAGGGGAAATCCACAATGCAGAATTTCTTTTTTTTTTCTCTCCACACTTCGCAGGCGGTGAGAGAAACTTGAGGAAGATTTCGAAGATGAATTCGCCGTAAAGACTGAAGAACACTTTGATGCGTGCAGGAGTGGCGCATTTGGGAAATAGTGAGATTAGATCCGGTTGCAGGTAAGATGAGACTTTTGTGGACTTAAAGTAGAGTGACTGCACGAAGATAAGGTGATATCACTACAACGACTACTAATTATAACAATAATGATGAAGTTGAACACGTTTGCCAGATGTTAAATAGATTTTTTTTATATGCACCCATTCCAGTATTCTCTTCACAGTCGTGTCAGTTTCCATGTTAACTGGTTAAAAAAAAAAAAAGGGAATTTTCTTGCATGTGTCTCAGCTGGCAGAGTTTGCCAACACTGTAAATGAAATCCCTGACTCGACCTCATTCTTGCTTTTATTTCCCAGGACCTGCATGATTGACCCTGAGCATGTAATAATTGATTCAGACAAGTATCCTACCTCCTACCTTCCTCTGAACAGCTAAAAGCTAGTAAGTTAGAGATGAATTAATAACCTTGAGCGGTGGAGAAGTAAAACACAGCATGAGAAAACTGGGGACTCAAAGTAGCCTCTTGATAGGAACGGTATTACAGCATCTTTTCTCTTGTGGTCCTCAGTTTCTTTTGCTGGCTCTGGTCTGTTCTTTATACAAAGAATACCTGTTGCACAGCAATGCCTGAAATACAGATAGCTAACGTTCACAGAGGAATATCTGACAACAGAGACGACGTATTAACACTGATCTGATAAATCACTTTTACTGAGTGATTCAGTTGAGGTCGGTTTCTTTCAGAATAATCAGTAAGCCTATGTTTATCTCACGCAACACAAACAGAAGATGTCTCCCTCCAACTGTCCTTTGACCTGACTCACACGATGCACACTTATGGACAGACATGCTCTGTTTCCCCCCTGAGCTCAAACATTTGGTTTACCCGAAAGCGAGCCTCACAGCAGTGTCCACCACCCTCCTGTCCTGCTGCCATGGTGAAAATGACAAACTGGCATCATAAAACCTCTTATGTTATTGGCACCATACAAAGTCGTCAAACCAATGTTTTGACTCCTGTACGTTGCCAGTGCGAGGCACTTCAATCTGGCCGTATCGAGGCTATTGGCAGCACAGTGATTCCCCTCATTCAATTACTTAGCCTGGGACTAATTTACATCCATGCCCACCCCCTAATAAATTGCAAAATTGTGTAAGCAGAGGATTCAGTGCAACCTTTCGGTCTCAGCTGATCATGTGAAGGGCGAGCGCTGTCCCCCAGGGAGGGCTTGTGAACTGCAGAGTGATTTCCCTCGGCGGCAGTGCCTGACCAAGTAACAATCTGCCTCAGATACCTAAAGACCCTGGGGTGCTTCTTTACACACATGCCATCAATCAAGTCTATCCTCAAGAAAAAACGCTTCAGATGTGAAATCTATGAAATAAGCACTGCTGGAAATAAGCCAAAGGACACAAGTATACAAGCTGTAATGAGTGCTGGGAAGAAAAGATGGTGTTATGATAACATGGCTTTATGATGTCAGATATATGGTTGTATTGTGCCTCTGCCACATGAAAGACATGTTTTTCACATTCAGATCAAAAGCTTCAGTCAACATCTGTCAGCAAGTGGTCTAATCACATTCAATATGTGATGAAGATGAAGACTATGGATCTCACTTTTCTTCCTCTCAAAATCAATATCATGTGGCATGGCTTCTAAACCCGTGTCAACCAGACTGTAACCACAAAATCATTTACAATAAAAAATGTATTTAACACTGTTACTGACATAAGTTTTTATGTGTGTAGGTGAGATGCCATAATCCGAGTGACACATCGAGGCATCATGGACTCCTGGATTTTCCCGTCGTCCCCTCCGAACCTGTCGGAGCACCTCATGTACGACAGCTTCATGCAGGGCAACGAGTCTGATCTCCCGGTGAACATCACCGACCACAGGCTCGACAAAACCAGCACGGTGGTCATCACCTGCATGTACTTCCTGGTTTGTACTGTTGGGCTCTGCGGGAACGCCCTCGTCATCTACGTCATCCTGCGCTATGCCAAGATGAAGACTGTGACCAACATCTACATCCTAAACCTGGCGGTGGCCGATGTGCTCTTCATGCTAGGCCTGCCGTTCATCGCCATCCAGCTGGCGCTGGTCCACTGGCCATTCGGTCCTGTGCTCTGCAGGGTGGTGATGACCCTGGACTCCCTGAACCAGTTTACGTCCATCTTCTGCCTGACGGTCATGAGCATCGATCGCTATTTGGCTGTGGTGCATCCCATTAAGTCCACAAAGTGGCGCAAGCCACGCATGGCTAAGACTATTAACATCGCAGTGTGGGGGGTGTCACTGATGGTTAACCTTCCAGTCGTGATCTACAGCGGCATTATCACGATGCCGGACGGCCCCTACTGCACCATCGTGTGGCCTAAGCCTGAGGAGACCTACTACACAGCATTCATGTTCTACACCTTCATCCTGGGCTTCTTCCTGCCCCTCATGGTCATCTGCCTGTGCTACCTATTCATCATCATTAAGGTGAAGTCCTCAGGCATCCGTGTGGGCTCCAGGAGGAAGCGCTCAGAGAGGAAGGTGACGCGGATGGTGTCCATCGTGGTGGCCGTGTTCGTCTTCTGCTGGCTGCCTTTCTACGTCTTCAACGTCACCTCAGTGACGGGAACCATCAGCACCACTCCCATCCTGAGGAGCACCTTTGCTTTCGTGGTGGTCCTGGGATACGCCAACAGCTGCGCCAACCCCATCCTGTACGCCTTCCTGTCGGAGAACTTCAAGAAGAGCTTTCAGAATGTTCTGTGTCTGAAGAAGGTGGGCGGGCTGGATGAGGCCGAGCGCAGTGATAGCCGGCAGGACAAGTCCCGAATGATGAACGACCCCACGGAGACCCAAAGTACTCTGCTGAATGGCGACCTGCAGACCAGCATCTGAGAGGAAGGAGAAAGGCCTCAGCCATATGTGAAACTAATAACAGCTCTTATCAACAGGTCACAACAGAGAGAGGGCATGATTAAATATTAAAGAGAGTTCACAGTGGAGCATGTCCCTTATCAAGGAGGACGGAAATGTAATATAAAAACATGTCATACTGGACTGTTCCTCTATCTGTCTTCAGCACACTGTTGGTTGTAAACAAATCCAGTATAACATAACAGAAGTTCCTGCAGCTGTTTGCTCTTTGCTGCAAATGAAAAGGAAATCAGTTCGACTGTTTGTTCAGCGTATTGACTCTGTGGTAAGGTGGAAGGGACGCGAACACCCACCCACAAACGGCCCCCCGGGTGACATGAGTTGTCCCTGGAGATCCAGGATTATATACATAGTTTACAGCAGAGGGCCTGTGCCAAGTTTCCATAGTCTGGTATTGTGTAAAAAAATAACAACAACACAGTGTGCTCATAAGCTGTTACATGAGAAACTGTTATTAAACCTGGCAACCTTATCGTTGTGCTATATCTGTCCAAAGTCATTTTCCTCTGGCACGCGATGTGACTGTAAATAACTGTACAGAAAAACGGGTCGAGGAGACTGTCAGAAAAGTTTATGTTTGGTGATCTGATTTATGAATAAGTGCTGATTTCTTTTTCCACACGGAAAGTAATGAATGTACCGCTGATCCTGTTGTACAACTTATTTGATTTAACGCGCAGCTAATTTTTGGAATCGTGACAGGAGCGGAACATGAATATGAGTGAACGGTGTTTGTACTTTGTCGCTGCTGCTTCGTTATAGCTGTATGCATAATTTATACGACGTTAATAGAACTGGTTTGGTAGATATTATGGAGCCAGCCTCTAACCAAAGTGCTGCTAAGATGTATAGAAACTCTTCTACAATGTTGTATAGTGTGATGTATAAAGTGATGTCTCTGTATATCCCTGTTTGTACTGGACTGAACATCAGCTGGGGACCATTATTTATGTATAACACGTAATGATGTTGATATCATTGTTGGCAGTAGTGAGAGTAACTGCTTTTTTATGACTGTGTGATGCTAAATTATTCAATATGAATGCTAGGGTAGGGACTTGTTTTTTCGCAAATGATTATTCTACGGCATCTGGCCACTGTTTTCCTGAGTTATAAGAAGTGATTGGTCGTGGCATGCGGATCGATACGGAAATACAGACACATGGGATCACAAACATTTCTGTTTCTCGCAAAGATCAACGTCTAAACTAGGTAATTTGGGGGGAATGTGTATTTTTTTTTTATCATTAACAGATACATAGAGGAAAGTTTCATCCATTCTAAATTATTCTTAATTGAAAGGAACTACTTCTCCTTCAGCCTGTCCATACAGAGCTTTTTCTCACTTCTCAGAGCAGCATCGACGCTGTATGTGTGCCGGAGGACTGTAGGGTGCCGTGGTAACGGCACAAACTTTGTTAAGCGTCTGAG
Source organism: Spondyliosoma cantharus (assembly GCA_900302685.1). NCBI lineage: Eukaryota > Metazoa > Chordata > Actinopteri > Spariformes > Sparidae > Spondyliosoma > Spondyliosoma cantharus. The sequence goes on along the minus strand of OMLP01008772.1, from coordinate 41,648 downwards.
ATTGAATCGCGACACAAAATATGATTATGTTGTGCTGTGGAGGAGAATAAAGGCGCTACCAGATGGACTTCAGTCACTGACTCCCTTTGGTACTAGCAGGTATTGTCAAGGCCCAGAGAGGGACTGGAGCTATTGCTGAACATTTATTACTGCCACTGACTGACTGACACCGGCATCGATTTTTCGTCCGTCTGGACTTCAGTTCGTGTGTTCAGACAACAGGGAGTTCCCTGCATTCTTAAAACTACAGAATGCCGTCTTGTTAAAGGAAAAGGTCACCCAAAAATGAAAATTCTGTCATGATCTACTTGTTCTTGTGACGATGGACAGTCGGGTGAAGTTTCGTAGTCCACAAAACATTTCTGGAGCTTCGCAGCAGGATAGCGTTGCAACATTCCCCTCAACAACTGAAGTAGATGGGGGCTTGTTTTGAATGTAAAAAAAACTGCAACAAAGGGCTTCATACAGCTTGTGCAATTTTTTACATGTCCCTGGAAGCACAATCCTGAACTGATTATAAGAAAAAAGCCCAAAACAGCTTATTTACACCCTCGAAGCGCGGTCGCGCTTGTGCACCCACTTCATATGGGCCGTACGCTACCACTTTTAGCGTAGCAGCTGCAGTGACAATTTCTGCTTCAATTAATTTGGGCTCTCGGGGCTTCCAGATTGGCTGTATGGAGCTATTTCATGTTTCATTGAAGCTGTTTTTTTTTGTTTTTTTTTACCCCATCTACTTAAGTTGTTTGGGAGAATGCTGTTTTGCTGCGAAGCTCCAGAAATGATTTGCGGTCTACAAAACTGCAGCGGACTTTCAGTCACCACGAGGATGAGCAGATAATGACTGAATTTTCATTATTTTGGATGAACTGTTCCTTTCAGCTTTTGTGCAGAGTAACAGAATCGTATTGGAATCTATGATACCCGCCTGGTATTGGATCGGGTGGTTTCGCCCATCACCAGCGAAACGGGTCATTGTCCTGGATAAGTACTTATATTTTCCTCCTACTTTGCCATGTTGTATTACTGCTACCTGCCTCTTGTGTCTTTTTGCTTCCCCGTCTGCTTCTCAATGACTCAGTAGGAGGGGGCTTTGCTTGTCTCATGCTGCCTCCCTTTGCGAGCTACTTGTAAACACTTTGTATGCCGACCCGTCCTCCTCTTATGGCTTCGAGAGGCCACGTTTTCGAGTGTTGTTTTCTGTCTCTGGGTATCTGAGAGACGAGGATTTGTGAAGGGCTAGAACACTTCTCCTTGAGAGGCTCCGGTGTTCCTTTTATCGTCACCACCGTGCTGCTCTGCGAGTCCACGGTTCATCCTGCGACTCTTTGTCTGTTGCCGTCGTCAAAATGACTCTACGACTCAGTTGACCCTTACCTTACCGCGTGCAGGTTCCTCCTTACACACCAAAGCCGGTGACTGATTGTGATAAACGTGCAAAGAACCCAAGTGTGTGTGTTCTCCAGCAAAAAATATGATGTAGAATATGTTGATATTGATATTTTAAAATACGTATTTAACACTAAGCATGTTCGATTATGTGCATATAACTTCTTCTTGTGTCTGCATCACACACACACTTTGTGACTAATCACATTCCACATCTAATCTCCGTCCCTGCAGAGTTTGTTACCTGGACTGTAATGAAAAAAAGACATGGCACACCTCGGGTGTACTTTATTTCCATAGCAACAGCGGCTGAGAGCGTTGGTCCCATGGTTACATTAATTAGCATAATAATAACAGAAAAAGAGGTGACTCGGGACATGAATTATGAATGTAGACATCGCTCAGATGGACCGACCATCATCCGCCGCCACCGAGCTGTGAAACCGAACACCTCAGTTGCGTCAAAAGCTGGTTAAAATGTAGAATTTGTGTTGGTGTGCAGGACAAAATGTGACACCTCTGCTCACTGCATCCATCAGGTAGAGAACACGACGTCATTGTTTACTGTTTGTTAAAGGTATACTATGCAAGATTTCCCTAAAGTACATTACAGCTTTATATTTATTTCTCAGTAATCTACTGTACACCCTTTTTTTCGCTGTGATTTTCTGTTTTTTGGGTTATCTTTGCATTTCCCCCCCCTAAAATGTTAATCTCATATTGTCCTCTGTTTCTATAGATGTACATAGGAGGATAAGGACCACTGTAAAAGATAGGACTTTTTTTGTCAGAATTCAAAACACTTTTTAGTTTTAGAGTGGATCTAATCCTGTCCCGTACATAGTAATGCACTTTTTTTTTTGGCCTTATGAGATAAAAAGTTTAATTAAATGAAATAAAAAGATTTAATTAAAAATACTAACGCTTTAGGTTGGTGCCTCGCCTAATCCGAGCAAGTATTTGACCACTTGGAAACTCAGCGATCAACTACCTTTCTCCAGAATCGCTCGCTGCACCTGGTTGGTTTGACAAATCCTGCATAGTGCGCCTTTAACCTCGACTGGGCATGCATATGTTGTACAGTATCACCCAGCTGTTGTTGTTGTTGTAGTTCTGTTACTGGCAAAGACTCTTCATATAAAAATGCTTGTAGTCTTTTCTTTACAGCTGCGTTCCTGTGGACTGTACTGCCGATTTTCTACTTTTGATCCATCTGTGCTTTTAGTAGTTTGGTGTGGTTTTTATGATGAGCTTTATGTGTGTATTACTCAGAATGCTATTTGTCTTTTGAAACACCCAGTACTGGTTTTTACTGTTCCCGCAGGAGGCTTGGATCGTGTATGTTCTTCCAGCCTCTGCAATTGTTCGATTGTACTGAAACACAGATGCTGTTGATGCAGATGTGGAGGCTGTGTATATTTGTGTTGGAGATAAATAAAGTAAGTGAAACATGAAATGCAGCATTTTTTTTCTTTTGGTGCAATATTGTGGAATGCCCTCAATATTTAAAAAGCTGAAATACTTTTATTTTTTTAAATTAATAGTAAAATATGTTTACATTTAAAGTTTGGATTTGCAGTCATGAAAATGTCACATGCAATCTTCTAGGCTGCCACTGTAAAATATGATTACCTGTGTTCATCTTCTCGTCCAGGCTCCTTAAATTCCTTTTCCTTCAGGTGTTTTTGACTCTGGAATGTGTTCACACACCTGCACAGCACTCAGTCCCTGAACGCAGGATCGATTTTCAGACCTCGGCTGAGCTTCTTGGGTCTGACCACAGAGTGGCGCCGTTATCCAACGCACGAGCAAAGGCTGCCACAAGTCTAGACACACAAGAGCTTTAGAAGACAGGTGATCCAGCCGTTTCAGAAGTGTTTCACCCAATTCAGTCCTTCAAATCTTCACAAATAAAAGCTCCTGGTTCTTTTGGGGCCCGCAAGTTATAACGGACAAATGTATCGACGGAGGGACTCGTGAATGTAGGAGTGAGACAAAAGACACCACATACACATTCCAGTTTTGTTCCGAGTTTAATCACTGAAACGGATAATGAAGCTCTCCTCTTCCTTTTTTTTCGTTTCAGCTGCGTCCCTGAATGTCCTTGGGTGGCCTTAACTGCACCATGATACAGTGCGACCATTTCTTTTTTTTTTTTTTTTTTTTAATGTGGCGTTAACTTTGTGACAGGTTAGAGCCCTCATCTTTTACATGAGTGAATATTTTTTTTTTGTATTTTTTTTCTTTTTAATACATACACAATCAAGTGATATTCAAACAAAAACAGACCACAACACCCTGATGTGCATGTGCAATTTTTTCTAAAGTTATCGACTTTGACAGCATACTGATTGAATAGAGCACTGGGTTTACTGCACTGCAGAGGCAAGACGCACCACACCGGTCTACACCAGCCACACAGTTGCCATGGAGAAGATTAACACTGATGGATTCAGAGCCAGCCTGTGGTCGCACAGTCGCCCATATAACGTGCAATGTGTTTCAACCTCTATTTATCTGGCGTGATCGTCCATCCAAGCCCCGAACTACAGAACAAAAAAAAATCATGATGGGCAGTCGGCCTCGAGGCATTACCGAGGGGCGATTTTTCACAAATCATGAGAGCCCAGTCGCATGCAGTGTTGTTAAACGGGCTCTTTTCTTTTTCTTTTTTTTTTTTCCTTCTGCACAGAGCATTCGAGGTGCTCGGTGAGGAAGAGACCACACCAATTCTCGCATTATCATCACCGGACCCCTCGTCTTGGAGTTAATCAAGTGTTCTGTTCAGAAAAACCCAAAGCTCACATTCAACATACATTTCATAAACAGCAAAAAAAAAAAAGAAAAAAAAAAGAAAAGAGGTGAGCCAATTTAATCATCACCATCATTATACCAACAATTCCACAAGAATGAAAGTATAATACGTCCAAAAAAAACCAACATTTCCAGTACCAGGACAGCGAGGGGGACATATGACTGTACTGAAAACTTAAAAAAAAATAAAAATAAAGACACAGTAAACAAAAAAACTCAAAAATTCAATGAGTTGCTAAAAAAAAAAAAAATAGATATTCCCTGCCCTCAACCAGACTTAAAAATAAAACAATCAACACAGTAAATAATGGAACATGAGCAACACTCAGGTCCAAATCTGCTTTAGTTTCCATGGCAGCGCTTCCCCAGCCACTGGCAAAGGCAGCGTCTCTGAGCTCTCCCATGTGTTTCTTCGCTCTTAAAAAATAGATGTATACTAGATTCATACAGTATTTTCATAACTAAAGTCACAAATGATAAGAATCATAACCATACCCTTAAAAAAAAAATGTTCTTGCAAAGTTCATAATACGTTGATTCTATTCGTTTTTTGTTTTTTTTGTTGTTTTTTTGCGTTCAGTCCCGTTTATGCATATGACAACTTTGTCTTTTTCAGTCGCGACTAAGTTAAATGCTTGGTCAGTTGAAACGAGAGCACCATGGGAG
>OMLP01008772.1:16074-30485 GCA_900302685.1 Spondyliosoma cantharus | reverse complement strand
TTACAGCAGCTCTGCGGGGACCAGGCCTTTAAATAAGAGCAGCGGAGAGGACACGAGCAGTGGTTCAGCCACTCTGGGAGGATGGGTGGTATCCACATCGATCAGCCCCGGCGGTGAAAGAGGCGACTTGCGGAGGGACAGAGGAGGATACGGGGATGACGGATGAATAGGTAAATGTAGGAAAAGAGGGGAGGAGGGGCATAGGTGGTGATGAATGGGCAGCACACATCTCAGGTGGAACGTTGTTTTACTTTACACTTTCTAGAGTCAGACACACGAACTTACTGACAAACTTGACAGGTCACATCTGATTGCAGGCCCCCAGTGAAGATTTGGTCAATGATGCAGTTACAGTGGTTTGGATTGTTGGCCTTCTTCCCGTTGTCGTCTCCTGCGGACCGCAAAGAGCAGAGAGCATGAATACATGCACAGATAACACCGGCAGCCTCTTTAGCACCTCCGCCTGTCCTCTTTCCCACTTTACCATCCCCCTGCAGTGGAGCCTCCCTGACACTTTGCAGGCCCTCTGGATTCTCCAAAGCTAATCGAAACAAGCCTCACTGCGGGTCTGTGGTCAGCCCGTCATTGCACTGCAGTGGCGCCGATTGACATTCCTCACGCAGCCTGCTCGCCTGCTGTCCCTTTGGTACACACTATTGTCAGTCTCCTTCAGTACGTGTCCAGGGAAGTAAGAAACCATGCTCTATAAATCACAAGTATAAAATTCCACATCTGGCTCTGGCAGAGTTCCAGGCATTCTCAGAAAATGATCAGACATCTAGGGTAAACCCTCCGAACTTGCAGATTTCTTAACTCTAAATGCGGCGCACACACTGGGGATGATATTTTGATTGCATGTATAGCTTACTGATGGTGTCCCCTTTGCAGTGCCTGTGTAGTACATCCAACGCTGCGATGAGGAACTCGTGGGCGTCTTGCTGCTCGTAGCCTGCGAGGTGACGTGCATGAGTCCACACCAGGTGCAGCAGCCGGAAGGGAATGTGAGGCGAACGGTGACCCGAGTAGAACTGCGAGAGAGGAGAGAAGGATGGGCGAAGAAGCGGAGGAGAGGGTGGTTAGCCTATTTTTTTCCCACGTGTTACTGGGTGCACGATACTTCATCACCTTTTTGCCAATCTAATGGCCACATTGCTCAGTCATCTATTATTCATTGCTGAACCACAACGCAAATGTCCCGTCCCTGCTGATTTTGTGACTCTTAACTTTCATTAGATATGAATTAATTCCAACACGTCGCCTCACGGTGTCGGTGCTAATGACAGCCTGTCCGTTGAGGGGAGAGGTGAGAAGAAGACAAAGTGGCCCGGAGAATAGGAGGAGTGTTTGCCGCAAAAACATCCATCTGTGAAGTGCTGCCGAGTCTTTTTGGTCGCCATGGGAATTTTCGAGTGAGTGACAATCCCGGTCAGGGTCAGGAAATGCGGATAAAGAAAGCAACAGAGCTGTCGGTGGGGCGCAAACACCTACGACGAAGTTCCACCCCAGAGCTCATTAATGCCAGACGGGGGCTCCGTCGCATACACATACTTTATTCCCCGCACTTCTCTGTGAAATCTGATTGAGCTGTGAGAGGGGGGGGGAAACGCGGCGCTCCGACGTCTCTTGAACCTTACAAACTCCGCTCCTTTTCGGCAGTTTGAGGGTAGCTGACAAACGAAAAGGCTCTACATGAGGAGTAAGGAACAGAGGAGAGCGAGAGGAGGGAGAGCGATGATCAAAGCGGGCTGTGCCTCTCACCTTCATATCTAAAAAGGTGTGTGTGAGCGTACGTGCGAGTGAGTGTATGCATGTCAGCAGAGTCAGAAGACAGCTTTTGATGACGATATGGAGGCGGGTTAAAAAAAAAACGCAGGTAGGGGATGGAAGTAGGGAATGAAATTAAAGAGTCGGGGACAAGGCGTGGAGGTAGAGTGATACTGTGTGTGTTTGCCGGGGAGTGTTTAATGATTTTTTCCTTTTTTTTTGTCTCAAACACAGCTGAATACTCAATCAATGTCTGCCTTCCCGGGTGTTAGAGGTGAGCCATTATCTCCTTCATGTGTTATGTAGCCAACGGAGACAGGGGCAGGGCTGTGCTTGAAGGGGGGGGAGGGGGATGACTCAACTCATTATAGCACCACTTGCCATCTGTGGGCCCATATATACTGAGAAGTGAGAGGGTGTAAGAAAGAAAAAAAAAAAAAAACAGCGAGGCAGTGTGGGAGCGGACTAGGCAGAAATTACATAACGTCCAAGGCCGATGAGTTTGTTAGATGCAGGACGCTAAACTTGCCGGGATTTAAAAAAGGCTATAAATGGCTCTGCGACATCTTTCATGTCGACTGATCAGGTTCAATAAAAAGGTACAATTACTGTGTTCTGCTTATTCATTTTGTATATGGTTCTGTGCATTCCTTTCAAGCAGGATTTTCCCCTCCTCTCTGCCTCCCTTCTTTGGACTCGACAACAGTGAGTCAGCGTTGAAGCGGCGGCGGCTTACACTGCAAGGGAACATTCTGTATCATATGCCCGTTTGTTCACTCGTTTCTAATTATAAGCCTCTTTCTTTTCTTCTGTGGGATTAAAAACCAACCTATGTATCAAGTTCACACACGCAAGACCTGTGCATCATACCTCCTGAAAGAGCTGCGACATCTCACACACCAGACAGGAGTTTGATTGCATCTCGCACTTGTGTCTGTCGGAGAGAAAGAAGTCTCGCAGCAGCGGCGTGTGAGTGAGGGCCTGGACGATACAGTTCATGAAACACGTGTTGCCCAGGTTTATTAACCCTCGTAAACCTGCGGGGACGACAAGAAGAGACAAAGAAGGATTGTGAGAGCAGCACTGGAAAAGAGGATTAAACATGTTGTGATTCATGGAGCCGGCAGTGGAGGGAGTTTGAATCACCAGCGAGAGAATGATCTCTGCTTTATGTAACGACTTGAGTTTTAGCTGAGGTGGACCAAAAAAAATCAGAGCGTGTAGTCAGAACTTCATAACTCATTTAGGTTATTCATAAAGTAAAAATAACAAACAGTTAATTGTGAAAATGTGCCCCTTATCTTTGGGTTTCGCTCATTGGTCAGACAAAACAAGCATCTAAAACACAACACCTTGGGCTTTAGCGTTTTATTCTATGACATGAAATATGTCAGCAAATAGTGCGACCAATAGCGCTGTAACTGCCACTGTGTGCTTTTTACCATCTGTTAATTTTGGCTTTTATTTTTATTTTATTTTTACCACCGATGTCCCTGGTGTCACAGCTCCAGCTATCAGCCGCAGAGCAAGGAGGATGTGGGTGCATGACATGACAAAAATACGGTGACTGTCATCACCTCTTCCAAGAAAGAGAAAAAGCGAAATGGTGACGTCACATGTGGCTTTCTGAAAGGTGGAGAGACTCAGAGCGGCCGAGAAAACATCTAACTATCATAGTGTTTGCCACAAAGCTTATTTTCAGCAATTATCCAAAATCCAGTGGAAAAATCCAATTGGCTTTTTGTCAAGGGAACCATGGCGATGCTAATTTCCGGGTTAGCCTAAAAGAAAATGTAAAAAAATACACCATGCCTTCTGTGATCTAAATTTAGTAGTTACGGCCATGTATGGAACCACACATGAACATAAAAGCGGCTGGCAATAGATTTAGTTTTTTGTGTGCGTGTCTGGAAAGTTAACAATATGGTGTTGGGTCTGGTCTGCCATCAAAACCATGTGTATGCTGGAACAGACCCTGAAGCTGTGAATGGATTCATTTAGAGTGAGAAAGTAACGCTACAGTCCTCCGGTAGAACAGGTGAGACACAGCAAGGTGTTGAGTCTGATCCAAATTGAACAAGGTTTGGTTCTGGAAGAGAGTGCTCAGCGAGGGGCGCTGAGACTTCAGACTGGTCCACATGAACAGACGCACAGCCTACTGGCCAATCAGGGCTACCGACCAAGGGATTGGCAGAGGGAAAGATTAAAAATCACCAAAGTGCATTTACAAAATCAGAGAAACGATGGCAGGGGTAAAAAAACAATGCAGCAGACCACTGACAGAACAGAAACACTGGGAAAACAACTTGTGGAGAGACACGCAGACAAATTGAGGCCTGATGTGGTGTGCATCCATCACAGAGGGAACACTGCGTTCTGCCTCTCGTCTGCGGGGCTGCCCTAGTGCGGTTGACCTCGAGTATCACACTTAAATGCATGTGATCCCAAGCACACTTGCACTATTGGCACATGTAGAGACACAAACAGCTATAAAGCGTCTCCACAGAGGACGCACAGACCCTATCCCAGGATGAGAAGCTGTGCAGACTGAACGGTACAGTCTATTGCCCACCTATGGTACAGTTCGTAGTGATTTTCCTCCGCTTTGGATTGTGTCGTAATAACTCTAGCTCCCTCTTGGTCGGTTCCCACGTCGTGTATTTCTCCCCAATGCCTGCAGATACAAAAGAAGAAACACAAAAAGTGTGACGGTGGCCTAATTTTTCCGAAAAAGCTGCATTAAGTTCTCTGGCACAAAAACAAAAGTGGTGTACCTTGCAATTTCCAGGCTTTCCTCTGCTCCTCTTTGGCAATCTGCTCCATGTCTTTGTCGTATATGTAGTCTTGACACACAAAACAATATATTCCGCCGTATAATAAGTCTATCGCTGGAGGGAGGGAGAGGGACAGAGAGAGATTGAACCATAATTACAAATAGATTTTTCCAACACACAGTGACTTTTATTTTACTGTCCAGCCTCGGCGGCACAGTCAGCCTCAAGACAATTGCCTTCTCCGCTCCGCCCGGCATTTTCCACTCACTGCGGTACGTTTCCATCTCATCGGCTGCACTGAACAATTACAAGAAGATGTGAGCGGCGGGGTGATGGAATAGGTGTATTTGCCCCCCCCCCCATGGGCTTTCAACTAACATGCCGTCCCCTTCCATCCTAAAACTCCAGCACAACAATACCTCAGCTCTGTTGCCGTGACAACCTATTTATAGCTTTCGCCGGACATTCTTCTGTTTTCGGCGCTACCCACGCTGAGAAAGTGAGTTAATACATCACGTAGAAAGAAAAAAAAAGCATGAGCGGTGTATGTTGCGTCGTCGTCACAGTGACATTATTTGTGTTTGCGTGTATGATTAAATCATGCAGAAAACATTTCCGCATTTGGTAACCCGTGTGGGGATGGGATGCTTTTGTCCTACAATAGTAACCCCAATAAGAGAGAAAAAATGAGAGCAACACTGTCGCCGGGATAGGAAGAAGACGCACCAGACTAAAAGTAAAGCACAAGGTGCGGGCAGGAATTCATAATTTTCATTCTTGAGTGAAGGACGAGAGCAAAAAATGAGAGGATGGGGACCCTGAAAGCAAAGGATGGGTAGAAGGCTTGAAAGGCATCCAGTGAGGGAGGTAGCAAGAAAGAAAGAAAAAGAAAGAACAGGAAGAGGATACAAAAGGAGTACTGAAGAGTGAGATTGTTGGGGAAAAGGAGATGAAAAAGATGTAGAAAGGAGTCCTGAGAAGGGAGCTTGTTATCTTGGAGACAGGGGAGTTGGGATTAATTTGATTAGAGGTGGAGGAGAACAGAGCGCCCGTGTCAGAGAGGCTCCTGTGGAAAGCTCAAAGCTAATTAACAATGTAGTCATGCACTAGGGGTATATGCATGTGTGCGAATGTGTGTGTGTAACCAAACTGTTGAAATGCATTAAATCAATTAAAGCCATTCAGACGACTACCTAGCCACCCTACAGTCTCCCCCGCTTCCGTATTTAGTCGTCCACGTCAGGGTAATATCAAAATCTTGCTCATTAGTGTCCTTGTGTTATTTAGCATAATTAGCATTTAATGCTGAAAGCTAGGCTTTCTGGTAGCCGTGGATTAGCAATGTTGACCTGTCCCTTGCTGCCATATGAAGAGGGGGGTGTTCTAACTTAAAAGCATGACATTTGACTGGATAAGGCGCTCCCACCAGAATGGTAATGTGCCGCTCAGGAAGCAGTGGAGGAAGTCACCCAAAGTAATGCTGTAATCCCTCATTGATAATAGCTGATGCTGCAGTGGGCCACTGTAACCTGATGGGACTGAGGCCTTGGATGTATGGAGAGCACTTGCGGGTGAGTTGCATGGCTTACCTAGATTGTGTCTCTTGTTTTTCGCGTGCTCGTGGATGTGTTTCTTCGTGAAGCAGCCGAAAAAGACGCAGTAGAGACAAGAGTGGAGCCGGTTCAGGTGGGCGCCGCACATGTGACAGATACACGACTTGGCCTGGAGAGGAAGCAGACAAGGGGAGGAAGCGGGGTGGGGGAGGACAACGGGGAAAGAGAGAAGAGGAGAGTCAGTGCAGTGAGAGAATCCTCTGCAGCAGGACATAGCCCTGAGCTATAATGTAGAGTGGCGTAGGCAGAGAGAGTGGAACTCCCTGCCAGATGAATTAGATTGCTATCTAGCAGTCAGTCGCACAAACACTCCGGAGGACCAACGCTTGAATAGACCTGATATGAGGACGGCTTAAGATTTGCCGGGCCTGTTGACAAATCCAATGCAGTTGAATAACAACATATTTCCACACTGAATCTTGCGCTCTTTAACACATGCAGGGCATGATGGGATTTAGTGCTTGGCAGGCACACTGGAGAAGGCAAGGGGAATCTGTCTGAAACCACACTAACGGCAGCTGGAGTTTGTGTAATTGGTTCGACTATGGCACCCTGAGGTAACTTGAACAATTGTATGTTAGAGTGCCTGAGATCTCTGGCAAACCTGCGAAAATGAGCCCTGCAGGGGGATTCACAGGCACACAGGTGGCTACACTGTTTACATGTTAAGATTTAACAACAACCATGAGAAAGAGAAGAACATCAACCAAGAAGAAACACATATTAAGATAAGGGGAGAGAAAAGATGAGCTGAACAGAACGTGGACAACAAGTGTGGCCATCGGTGTTTCCCACACATAGACTTTACTTGGGCACCACGCAGGTATAATTGGTGACCCATTTAAGCTTTTTTTTCCATTTTTTCGCCTTTTATCGTCAGGGAGACCATTGCTAGCTGCGATCAGTTAACTAATGGACAATCTGCTTTCGTTTTACTGCTGTCGCCTACTGACATTTGTTAAATACTGAAGTTTGCAAGCCCTTTAGGACCGTGACAGACAGACGGTTTGTGGAATCACCTGCCAAACATTTTTTTGAAAGTGTCTGCCCTTCGCCAAATTCTTTTTTATGGGGACTTTTTAGATATTTCTGTAAACAAACCATCTGGCGTGTCGGACTAACTGAACTTGGAGCCTCAGTTGTGGTCGAACTGTCTAAGGTGAGGCTATCCAAACTCTGCGATGAACAATAAGATAATAGAGAAAAGGAATGTCAGTTTTGGTTCATTTGAATTTTTGGACACCCATTAACAGGTAGCTTTACCTGCAGTATCAGAAATTTTTCCAATACTGCCTTTAATATCAACGTACTGGTCTATGGTCTATGTATGCATTGATCAGGACATTGCAGGGTAACACCAGTATCAAACTTTGTTTTTACTACACATGTAGCCGATATCTATAAATGGCAAGCAACTTTTTGTTTACCTTAAGCACATCCACACCATAATAAAAATAATCTATACAAGGTTGAAAGTATACAACTGTTAATATCAGGAAGGAAAAAATGGTATAGGTATATCTATAGATGAATAGCCTGACCATCCTGAATATGTACAGCATGCAGATTGTATACTAAAGTGCCACTTTAGACAATACATACATGAGCTAATGTAAAGTATATCAGTGTGGGATGCACTCAATGCTTTCCCAGAACAGTTATTTTGCTAGTGTAAGTGAAAGCACAGCAGAAAAATATAGTCTGCAAGCCAGCTTTGGAGAAATTGAATAAGAGAGGAGAGACAGAGCGATCTAATCAAAGGCTTTCAGGGCGCAGACCTGCCGCAGTGAGTCGCCCACTCACTGAGAGAAGACAGAGGGGAACGGGAGGTGTGAAGATGAGGTGAAGAGAAACTAACTGTTGGCTGGAGAGATTCACCAGTTTTCAGTTTCTGGTACGCTGTGAGAACTAGCTCTGAAGACACTCCTACACACATAGTGTAAGCTATTGGACATGATCTCAACAGGTCTGTAGTGTATTGTCTGCCCGACATCATCCTTTGACTGGAGATACAATAGTATAACCTGACACCATCTGAGCAACAGGAGTGTATTGTTGTAGAGCAATAAAATAGGTTGTGCCACTCGGTTTCAGTTCTTTCTCTCGAGACGAAACACAATACAGAACAATGCGAGGCCAGACAACTCAAACTAATAATAACTAATAAAGCAATGATCACTAAACTCACAGGATGACTCAAAACCTCAACATCCAAGGCCACAACATTTTTGGTTAATCTTATAATCTTATATAACACAATTGTTGCTAACAAAGGATTTGGGGAATATATTCTATTGCGGTTGGGAGTGCTCTTAACTAAGCAGAAATGCTTTGTGTTCTGATGAATGGCATGTATCTAAATGCACTGCCAAATAATATGTATGAAGTAAAAATAAGCTTCCAATCCTTAATCTACATCATATTCATGCTTACAATAATGCAAATACTTCTGAATGCTGTTCTGAATCTTGATGTCACAACATCTTGCAACAACGAAATTACACAAACAATTCTTGGCGTTTTTATCCACTATTCTAATTTCTACTCTCTGAAACCAATTTTTTATTTCAAATGGCATATAGTGAAGCGTGTCGTGTGCTTGAACTGGGCAATTAATCAAATGTTATTGTCAATTACGACTTTGGCTTCCAGCAATTATGGAAAGCAGATAACAAAGATAAACGCTTACTACACTGCATTCTGTTTCGCCATGATGCTCTTTGTCGACCGTTATAAATTGGACTCACCTTTCGTTTACAGCTGTGCACATTCCCCTCCATAAAGCCTAAACTCACTTTAGCCAGGCTGTGGCATGTTTAGTTAAGGTTACTGCGGGCAAGTCAGCCATTGTTTGTGAAAACCTGTTCAAGCCAGCCATACTTACATGGTGCTGCACATGTAATCGTGCTGTTATGGAACTGGTGCTTGGAGCAGCCACGAAGGAAGAGAGAGTGGCATTTCAGTGATCCCCTTTTCACACCTTTCATTTATCATCATATATCATTATTGTTTTAAGACATTTATTTGACATTCGTTTTTTTTTTTAGAAAAATCAAATAAATGCATGATGGTTCCAAAGACAAGTAACTAGAGCTACATAAAAGTGATCTCAAGAATGACCAGAATATTTTGATTATGATTTCTTGCCATGATCGAGGAGTCTTGATAAGGGGTCTTAATAAACTGTTGAGTAAGTATGTGTATTTCCTTAGTTAAAAAACAAACCCGTCTTATTTTCCCTGTGGGAAACAGATTTTTTTTACCAAAAATTTAAAAAAAATAAATGTTGCAGTAGAAAAGCTCTGAATGTCCCTGGGTAGCTCATCTGTGGAAGTGGGCGGAAATGGTTGGAAATTCTGTATGAGCAGGTGGGCGCAAGATTGAAATAACAGTCCCTTGCAGACCTCTATTTGTATGAGCGAGATGAAGAAATGTAATAATCATTTGCTTGTGTCATGGTATGCTGGGGATACAGGCCTATGGGTGTTAATACAACACGCCAGACACATGCTACTGCATCCCCTGCACCGCCGCGGGGATAGGCCACGAAACTCAGTCAGGTCTGTGTTTTGGCTGAGCATTAGTAGGCGTGGGCTAGATTTTGATGACATTGCAGTAGAGGGGATATTCAGGGTCGCAGACCCTAAGCTCTGTTTTTATTCATATCTGTGCGTTAGCCGGCCAGCTATGAATTGGGTGTGTGAGAGACAGAGACAGAGGAATGCGTGGCGAGTAAAGGCAAGATCAGGACAGACGTCTACAGCAGACTCTTTAAGGTAGAGCTTGTGTCATTGACATGCTAAAAGAAGAGAAGGCACAGTGGATATAAAAAGGGATAAGTGTGAAGCGGGACTTGTGTTTTTACAGAGCCTAGATAAAACCCTTCGTGCCCTGCATGAAGAGGAAACAAATGAGTTCAACTGAATTATTGAATATATCTTTTAGTTGCCTATTCAAGCCCCGTCCTACCGGAGCAGTGATGTTGTTTGTCCCCACTCCTCCTCCTCCGCCCTCCTCCTTTGCACCAGGACTCCCAAGTCAAAAACAAGAAACCCTGCCAATGCCACGCCTTGCCCTCCTCCTCACCCTCCCCCCTTGCCTCAACGCCCCTTTAGTGGGGCAGAAAATCTATCTGTGCTCCCAACCCTCCCTTGGCTTCCCTGTGCGCTCCCCCATTCACCAGGGGTTCACAGGCTGTCTATTCCTCAGTGTCAGCAGTCCGGCATCTCTCTGCTCCCAGGGCTTTTAATGTTCTATTAGATCAGCTATTGATCAGCCGCAGGCTCAGATGACTGGAACAAGTGTCGGACAGGTAGCAAAGCTTGCATTCATGCTGCGCTCGGCTGCATCTCCCATATGGGATGCGCTCTTTGAGGCTAGTTAGGCTCGGGCTCCGTGTCCAGGAGAATGGCCAACACATAGAAAGCTGTTGATTGATGGAAGGGCAGATGTAGAAAGGCATTAGCTGGATGAATAGCAGATTAATAGATGAAATGCATTTTTAACGTGAAGGTAGCATTACATGCTCTGTGGGTCGACCAAGTCTGCGAGCGGATACATTGCCCCAGAAATAAAAACAATAAACAATATCATTGTTACTTTAACCATTTTATGCCACTGATATAAAGATTATAAAATAGCATCATCATGCAAGTACACCCTTTCAAAGAGCAATGAACTTCTAATTCTTAATATTCCGTCACTGGAATTGGAATGTAACCAAATATTCAAATATTCTCAAAAAATAAAACATAAATAAAATTAGAATTACACTCTGTAGAGTGACATACCTTGACTTGATACCAGCTACTGAACGCTACTTTATTTTAAAATAAAAACATTTATTAAATAGGTTTTAACAAGCAAATAAGCCAATGACCAGCACTATTAGATCTCGGCACAACAACCAAGCTGCATGCTTATTGGCTCACACTGACAAGATTTCGTTCTTAGGTCTTGAAATGTGGTATGAAATGGCAAGAAACCTTTTGATACTCGATAGTATCAAGGCAATTTGGTGGGTGCCATAAAAGTATTTAAGTTCGATACCCAGCCCTACTCAAAGTCCAACACTCCAGATGTAACTGCATACATAAATCTACTTAAAGTAACATCCATGTTTCTCCATCGCCTTCTGCATTACCCCTCCCTCAGCATTTAGCTTAATGCATTCATATATTCAAAATGAGCCAGTAATGTGATGAGCTGTAACCATGGAGGAGAGAGACCGACGACGACGATTATGATGTGGACAAAGGTCTGGCTCTACTGAGCACGCCTCTGCTGCTGCAAAGAACAGACCGGGGCGGGGAAGGGGGAGAGCGAGTCAATACGGAGTAGAGAGCAGTGAGTGACTCACCATGCTGCCTCACAATCATAAGCTCATAAGCCTGTGCATGCTTCTATATGCACACATGCTCATACGGCAACAAAATTAATGATGGTTGACATGCATGCTGCACACTGGATATCATACTTGCATAAAAAGAAACGCTTTTTCACAAGCATAGAAACAATTGCATGGACATTGCTTCCTGGACTCGAGACACACATCCTCTCTCTTTCTGATTCTGTATCTAATATGAACAAGCCGAGGGAGGCTGGGGAAGAAGACTGATGGTGATGCTCCAGAGCCGTGCTGCCGACTGACCCCGTGGGGCTGCAGCCTGTCAGTGCCTTGGCAGGATGATGTTGTTACCCCCTCCTCCCCCACCCTTCCTCGCTCCACACAATCTCCACATGACAATGCCCAGCCTGCGAAATGCAGTTTCAGTGAGCAGCCCTAGAGAGACGGTCGCAATATGATTCCCACTTCCGTTCTGAGTCGGCTCATTGTAACCTCTGTTGACAGTGACATGCAGCGTGGTATGCGCGTGAGAACTTATTCCCACCTCGTCCAAATGATTCCGAGTTGAGGGATTGTCGGAGTGTGTAGTTTGGCCTCATACTGTCACATGCTGCTATAAGGACATTATAGCTAAACCCAAAGCCATTGGAGACTAGCTTTCCTGCCATCCCCAGGAAACGAAAAGAAACGGGATAAAAATGTGGATGGTGTGGAACTAAACTGAGATTCTCATGGTGGAGTAGCTCCGATGCAAGGACCCAAAATGTAGTTCATTGCTTCTCGTAGGAGTTTGTGGAGGTTGTGAAAGTTGGTTTGATAAAGGAGGGTTTGCAGCACACAGGATACATGTGTGAATCCGATTAGGGTCACTCGATTACAGAGAGGTAGGTTGTACTTTCAGAGATCAGAGGGTGTGGGAGAAAAAAGGGGAGGCGGCAGAAGGGTTTCTACTCACAAAGGTAGAGTAAAAATAATAATGTTTTGAACAAGACTCGTTACCCATGTGCATATATACACCAATCGGCCACAACATTAGAACTCGAAACAACTGATGTGAGTGACATTGATAATTTCGTAACAATGTTATGTAATGCTGGGAAACCTTGGGTCCTGGAATCCATCTGGATGGCACTTGACACGCACCATCCACCCAAACACTGTTGAGGATGAAGTACTCTCCCTCATGGCAATGGTACTCCCCTATGGCAGTGGCTGCCCCCAGCAGGACAATGCACCCTGCCACACCACAAAAACTGCTTAGGAACGGCTTGAGGAACTCAACAAAGAGCCCAGGGTGTTGACCCAGCCACCAAATTCCCTAGGTCCAAATCCTGACCCACATCCCCAACCCATAAGTCCCAAAGGACCTACTACAAATGTCCTGAGCCAGACACCACAGGACACCCTCAGAGGTCTTATGGCAATACCTCAATGGGTCAGAGCCATTTTGGCTGCAAAAGAGGAAACCGCACAATATTAAGCAGGTGGTCTTGATGTTGCGGCCGATCTGTGTGCATGATTAGATCAGTGGAATAAACACTGGTTTGGATAAATTCCAGATAAAGGAGTCATGAATACCCACAGACAAACCCCCACACAAGATGGCACCAATCCAACATTTGCCCAGTTCATAGCGTGTAGACTGACCAAGGCTGAGAGAAAAATACACAAGCAAAAACACTGACAACATGTATGGCAACGAGGCAAGAACACAGAGAAGGCAGCGTGTTTGTGTTTGTCTGCACAGATGGTTAACTGTCTCGCTCCAGCTTAACAAAAGGCCTGGTGATCATTTGTCAAACCTTGCAGCTACCAGATGCCCACAACCACCCTGCTCCACGAAAGAAAAACACACACACACTGAAGAGGGAGCGGTGAAGTGACTTACGCCCATAGCATAGCGCTTCTGAATGGTCCCATTGGACTCTCATCAGATCAGATGTTGATTTATCCCCACAGCACCAATCAGAATGCATAGAGCCTTGAGCATTACCTCCAGCAAAATCTCTGAGCACTGCCTATATAATAGAGGCACAGTGGGGCCATTAGTGCACCACAGAGTCTTTAAAAGGTAGTATATATAGAGCAGACCCAAGTAATAAATTACTTTGGAAAGGTCTTAAGCCACAATCTTTACTTTTTTCCTTTACGAGGACAGAAAACCATTGCCACACAAAACGCCTAGGTCCAAGAAAAGCTGTCACTTGGGCCGAGCTTTTAACAATAGGGAATAATTGAGTGTCCGCACTCGAAGAGATTGATTGCTTCTTGGTTTTGGGCTTGGCCGGCCCCTGGAGAGTGATTGACAGCTCATTAGCCAGATGGTGGTACTAAGGGAGGGGCTGGACAGCAGCCTCATTGGCTGGCTCAGGCCATGACCAGCATGCTTTGTAGCAGTGATGTCTTTCCAGAAGCTGTTGGACAGTCGAATGAGACGAGAGCAGGATGCAGCTTAGAGAGATGAGCTTAATCAAAACGCGAAGTCACGCTCGTCCTCAGTCACACAGACACATTTTCGAATATAACCCTTACCGAGCCTCATAGGCTGACATGGCCACTGCACATACGATGCATTTTTCATGAGTCTTCTCTCCATTGCTGCTCTGAGGGCAAAACTCAAAACTGTCAATTACCAGCCTCATGCAGCAGCCCATCCGCCTCCTTTTACCACCAGTTTCACTCATGTGCCTTCCAGTTTTACAACCAAATTTGTAGATGATGATGAAGACACTCAGTCATCCAGGTCATGGTAATTATAAGTGCTAGTGGTATATAGCACTTAGAGCAACAAAACAAAATCATCTACTGGCTCTAAGCTGCATCCTTGTTGTTTTGTTTTCTAGTTTGTCATGTTTGACATCACAAATGCAACCCCGCCCCCCCCCAAAAAAATAGGAAAAAAAACAGGAAAAA
>OMLP01008771.1:1846-16366 GCA_900302685.1 Spondyliosoma cantharus | reverse complement strand
CCTTATTAAAAAACAGAGTTTCCTTTGGGTGCATTTCTTTATGAACGGAACAATGTGTTAATATGTCCAAACAGAACTAATAATATAATCAGAGTATTGGAAGAATACGAATAAAAAAGGAACAAAAACTACATTTAAAAATAAGTCTATGAGCAAATGAAATAAATAAATAAATAAAATCACATTTCTTTTTATTTTTTTGCATATGCCTATCTACCTTTAGGGCCATATTCAGATAGGCCTGGGGGGATCTGAATACTGTTTTTGAGTGAATCCAATTTAATTTTTTTCTTTCATTTTTAAAATGAATTTATTCTCTATAGCAGCATTTTATATATCTAGATTTGCACATTCTGGTGCCAATCAATCTTTACACATTATTTTAAGTTGAAATAAGATCTTTATGCTGTACGTCTGTTTGAATCAATTTCTAAGACTCTGTCTTTATAAACTGTCCTATTTACAATGAAAGAACATTGAGAAGTTTTGAAGTTTTTTTTAATAAGAAATCAGAAAAAAATAGTCAATACATACACTAAGCTTCCCCAAAACATTATTTAATACTGGAAACATTCTGTTCAATTCCAGTAAAACTATCTTTAATTATCAACACAATATTTCTCAAAAATGACACGTGTTACGGCAGTTAACATCTCCCTGGGGACAACACCCTGAATGTAATCTTCAGACATTACAAACTGGATTGAATCACAATCTTAAAGGTGCTCTGTGTAGTTTTTGGGGTTTTATTTTTTATGAGAAGATAAAGATCTTCAATGAATGTAATGCACAAACAAACTCTTTGAATCGTGGCTGAATGAACTGAATAAACAAACTGACAACACAGTTTCATACTGTTTTGCTTTGTTTACATTTGGCGGACCCTGCCACCTTTCTAGGTTCAAACTGCTCTTGGGACCTTATTTTACTCTGAGAACAGCTCGTTTATTCACTTATGGAGTTTGTGTTATCCCCTCATTAAAAAATAATAATAATAGTGCCCCTTTAAATATGGGATGTGGACTGAAGCAGTTCAGCAGCACTGTTTGTATCAATAAAAACTTTAATATGGTGGGTGTTTCTGTTTCTGTGGGCTGCTCAGCATTTTGCAACCAGAACATACATGTTGTATATAAAGTTTGCAACAAATATAGTCATTTGTTATTCGGATGTAAATATCTTGTAGATGTTGTCAGTGTTAATGCTCATCTTTTAAATAAAGTTGTAATTCAAAAAAAGAAGAAGAAGAAGGCAGGCGAGACAGTCACGTGACGCTTCACGTGATGGCAGTCATATGACGGAGACGGTTTATTTACCTGAGGGGTCGAGAAAAGGTAAAGTCTCAGTGTAATGTAGAGAGCAGCAGTGGAGCAGTTTGACATCGCCGCAGGTTTGTTGCGTCACCAGCGGCGACAGCACGTATCAGCTCCAAACCGACTGTTAGCATCACAGTGTAGCAGGAGTTAGCATCAGGCTAACCCGCTGTCATGCTAGCTCCATTAGTTTTAGCCTTTGCTGTCGTTTCTCAAGCTGCGGCTCGGTACACCGCCGACTGGACGAGTTTGGACGCCAGGCCGCTGCCGTCATGGTACGACCAGGCCAAGGTGGGGATCTTTGTCCACTGGGGGGTGTTTTCTGTGCCCGGGTTCGGCAGTGAGTGGTTCTGGTGGCACTGGCAGGGCCAGCAGCCCCCGGACCAGAAGTGTGTGAGCTACATGTCCAAGAACTACCCGCCCGGCTTCAGCTACCCGGAGTTTGCTCCCCAGTTTCACGCTCAGTTCTTCAACCCGGAGGACTGGGCGGACATATTCAAGGCTTCAGGTGCAAAGTGAGTGGATTTCTGTCAGACAGTTTCACTTCCGGTATCGAACTGGTTCTTTTTTTTTTTTTTACCTGCGCATCATCATAATCACACAGACTGTTTATTACACATTATCTCCACTGCAGGTATGTGGTCCTGACCGCCAAACACCACGAGGGGTTTACTAACTGGGGGTCTCCACACTCCTGGAACTGGAACTCAGTCGACACTGGTCCTCACAGGGACCTGGTGGGAGATCTGGGGGAGGCGGTGCGCAAGAGGTGGGCCATCAGGTGTTTAGTGTCTACAGCTGGTACTTATCACGGGGAATTAAAGGGTGTTGCACAACCTGTCCTGCTCATCACACATTTCACCAGCTGTTTCCTCTTTCTGTTGGGCCAATATGTGGTCTGATTTCAAGCTGTGTGGTCGAGTATACCGACACACTCCATTTCCAGTTCAGGGCCAATTCATTTCCTGATGTAATAGTAGTCACTGTGCTGTAGATTGGTGATGCATCAGTGCAACAGTGTCCCACATTTGCTGGTTTCAGCATCTTAAATGTAAGGAATTGCTGCTATTCTTTGTCATTCATGACGGTGAATAAAGAGGTTTTGGACTGTTGATATGACAAAAGAAGCAATGTGAAGTCTCACTTTTGGCTCTTGGGGATTGTAATGAGCAATCTTTCACATTTATTTTTTGACGAATCGTGAAATCGTGGAAAATATTTGGCAAAATATTTGCTAATGAAAATAATTGTTAGTTGCAGCCCTAATACCCACCCTGTTATGTCAATCGTGTATGGGCAATGTACATTAAATCCATTTTCCTTGCCAGTGACATTATAACAATCAGTACATGCCGTCATTACAGGCTGCAGACTCAGCTTTTAGTGCCAGAGCATCCCTGTCCTCATGATACTTTACATAAACGTTTATTCCAATGACAAAAAGAGCCTTCGTAGGAGATCAGTATTTTGTATCGCCAGATATCCTGTGTATCGTATAGTGAGAGAATACATTTGGGTCAGTGCATCCGTACCCCAGATTAGAGCCCAGCTGATATTATCGTCTGATATTAGCCTTTCACAGATATGTCAGTATTGGTGTATATGTTTTCTGATAGATGCCGATATAAAACATTTTCTCATTTTCTTATTATAACGTAGAAAAAGAGGATTTGGGTAATTGTTATGACTAAATTCCCAGTGAATTTCGTTAGCTCAGTTGATTGTTCTACTGTAAAGTATTCTTCATCCGTTACATATCTTTGTCACAAGTGTTTGATAAACACATTTGAGGGATCATTGCATATAATGTGTGTGTATCAGCTGATATTTAGATATCTATTTTCGAGTATCAGTCAGACTCTACCCCAGATATCAGGGACATGTCCAACACTTGGAGTAAGATCAAACAATTTAAATATTGTGATGCTGAACTTGCAGCTTTTGTATTTCAATGTTGTTAATTTCCTCGTTAAGGTCATTGCACTATGGACTCTACAACTCCCTGTATGAGTGGTTCCACCCTCTGTACCTGAAGGACAAGAAGAATGGATTCAAAACACAGGAGTTTGTGATGAACAAACTACTACCAGAGCTTTATAACATGGTTGTAAGGTCTGTAACACCTACTGGCTGATTTCAGTGCAAACATGTTTCTTGCATGTAATAAAGCCAGACATCAGCATGTTTAAATCTCTGCCTTCCTCTTGTTTTGCAGGTACAGACCTGAGGTGATCTGGTCCGATGGGGACTGGGAGGCACCTGACACCTACTGGAACTCCACCGAGTTCCTGGCCTGGCTCTACAATGACAGCCCAGTCAAAGTCAGTGTTCTTTCCTTTTTAAAGCAAGACATTCGGCTGTTAATTATTTTCGTATGGTTGCAAAAACTTAGCAGATCTTCCTTGTTATCAGGATACAGTAGTGACCAATGACAGATGGGGAGCCGGCTGTGCGTGTAAACATGGTGGCTACTATAATTGTGAGGACAAATATACTCCAGGCCAGCTGCCACAGCACAAGTGGGAGAAGTGCACATCTGTGGACACACATTCCTGGGGCTACCGTCGAAACATGAAGATGAGTGAACTGATGGATTTGCCCACTATCATAGAGGTGAGGATATGTGATAGTATTATTTAGAATTGATTACTACACGGGCTGTTTTTTTCCATCATACATACAGAATACAGATCATTCTGCTCTTGTGCTGCCATGGACACATTTGTCA
This sequence comes from Spondyliosoma cantharus, assembly GCA_900302685.1. Lineage (NCBI taxonomy): Eukaryota > Metazoa > Chordata > Actinopteri > Spariformes > Sparidae > Spondyliosoma > Spondyliosoma cantharus. Next base: position 12,325 of record OMLP01008771.1, on the reverse strand, counting down.
AGTGTTACATGTGGCTGTACCGTTTGCTAAAATATAAATCTGTGGTAAAAGCCAACATTCCCACAGGGATCAACCTAATCTAATGAGTGAAGTTTTGCTCTTAATATTAGTTGATTTTCGGGTCCATATTTTGCTGTCACAATCACTTATTTTTGCCAAGATGTGTCAGTCATTAAATGTTCTGCTGATTAAAAAGTTGCACGAGAACAACACTGAGATCATTCGGGCGTCTCTGACTGGTTCTTCTCCTCCCCCTCCTGCTTCTGTTGCAGGATCTGGTTCACACGGTGGCTCTGGGAGGCAACTACCTCCTGAATGTGGGTCCCACGCCTGATGGGATGATCCCTGCCGTGTTTGAGGAGAGGCTCAGGAGTGTCGGAGCCTGGCTAGAGATCAACGGGGAGGCCATCTACGCCTCCACACCCTGGAGGATACAGACCGAGAACACCACCGTGCCCGTCTGGTACGAAGCGGTTTGGAGTTGCTGATCTTGTGGTTCCTGTTGTTGATAGCTGAATGCACAATTTCCTCAAATCTGTAATGAGCGTTAACGCACTCAATTTCAGTTTTGCTCTGCTGTGGAGGAGCTGCTGCTGAGTATTTTGAGGCTTACGCTTCAGAAAATAATTTGTTATGAACATGTTTAAGTGGCCAGTTCAGTCAGGGAAAGGCAGATCTTTTAGATTTTCAAATGTATTCGTATTTTGCAAAGTTGGTTGTATAGACAGAAAATCCACGAAATAACGTGCAAAAGTCCACTGTTAGTGGACATTGGAGGCTTCAAATGTCCACAACACACTCGTATATGCTGAAAATTGGAGCAGGAATGTGTTCCAAACGATTTGTGATGTCACTAATCTTGATCTTAGACCCGCCTCTTAAAATCATACTCAAACATTCACCTGTAGAAAGCTACATGTTTGACTGGAGGGGTACTTTAAGATCTTTTTAAAAGCTCTATTAGTGAAAACACAGGCGATAATTAATGAGAAATGTGGATGTGACTGGACCAGTTCTCGAGCCTCCGCAGTTTGCATCATCAACACACATTTGGAACAAACAAGCACTTGCAAGATGACGTTATGTTTACTTCTCATCAGCCATTAATACAGTGAATCCTCTTGTAGGAAAGATTATATTTGATTTCCATTGCAGTCTTCTCACAAACAGAGCTAACGAGTTATAAATGATCAGATCATGAATCAGTGCTTCCCCCGGCTCACTGCAGGGGTTGTGTCCTTTTGCCTGAATTTTTTTTTTTATCTTCTATACACATGACTGCTGTAGTAGTACATTCAAAATCAATATATTGTGAAATGTGTTTTGTTTGGACTCAGTCCGTCAGATCATTGACACGAACCCAAACTGCAAGTATTCGTGGACTGGTGCGATCAATCTTTAATATCAACCTTTTGTAGAATATATCCAAAACGAGAGAAATCATAATCGAAACAAAACGACAGTCTTCCAACAGTGATACCTGTTAGAACTGTTTAAATGATTCAGACCCACAGTACAAGTTACTGGGGATCTGTATCTGTTGACTCTTTGAGAATCCAGAAGTCTTTGTGAAAAAGACTCGGAAGCGTCTCTGTCTGTGTAACGTTTTATTCTTTTATTGATGTGTAGCTTTGTTCATTTGTCGCCTGACTTGTCATGAGGAAAGTAACTGACTTCAAGGTGTTGTTAACCTCCTCTATAGAAAGTTATCGGTTAAACGGAAAGATCCTTAGTTTCGCTTCATATTTAGTCCTCAATAAAAGCGTATGAGACTATCAACGACCCTACAAATGTCCTCTAGGATTATTTTAAATTGCTTCCAGTGGGAATGCATTTCAGACGTTAAAGAAAGAGAATTAAGTTTGGTTTCACTCCAGACGCCATTACACCTGTGAACAAGTACAAGTGATGGTCAGTGAATCTTGTGTATAGACTGATGAATGCACCTGCACTTCTGTACTCATCCCAGTTCTCTGTTATGTCCTCGGTGTATTTTTACACCATGCGCGGTAATGAATTGTCTGTGTGTGCATCTGTTGTGCCCTCGCTTGCCTTGAATCAGACCTTGAGGGATGATAACAGTATTTTGAATTGAACTGATGCAAGTTCTCGTCTCCATCTCTCTAGGTATACATCTAAAGGGGCAACTGTCTATGCCATCGTGACAACCAAACCTCCCAAACCCACAGTGCAACTACTGGGACCTAAAACATCAGCAGCTACTAAGGTAAAAGGACTGAGACAATGACGTCTTTATAGAGATTATAAAACCTCCTGTCAGCAGCTCAGTGATTATTAATTTACTCAGGGAATATAGAAGTCCATACATGAAATGTAAGAAACGTAATTACAGATGTTTGTCTTTTGTCCAGGTGACCTTGTTGGGTAATCCACAGCCTTTGTCCTGGTCCCCACTCACCCCCAGCGCTGGCCTTATTGTCCTTTTGCCTGAACGTCCCTCCTCTCCGGGTCGAGCCTGGACACTCAAACTGGAAGGTGTCCAGTGAGCCTTACACCCTGGAAGTCAGAGTCAAACCTCCACGAGGCTGAATATTTAGAATGTGTTTATCTCAGGATAATGGGAGGATAAGGGGACACTTGTGTACTTTACTTGAAAGGCCAGCGCTTGTGTCACTTTTAAGTATTTTTGCCAAAATGAAACACTCTTGAATGATTCCTTTGTAGCTTGGGAGACAGAAGGCTCACCGCGTCTCTTCTTCTAATCATTTATGAATGAAAAGCGAGATCTGCTGTTCGGTTTGCAAAGCTTCCCTGGCATCTTCTCAGCAGTTTTAAAAATGATTCAAGTGGTCAGTTTCAAAATGAATAGTTTATATTCAAAGCACTTTTTTTTTGTTTTATTTTTTTACTGTTTGCTTTTAAAATGTTTGAATAAAAGATGATTTGATTAACGAACGGTTGTTTGTTCAGTACATTTGTGATCTCAAATGTTTGCGCTAGCCCGATGAAAAGCAACAAGTTTCGGATCTAAATCAATGTGAAGGCGTACTAAAATGCAGGTGGTCGTAATCCGTTTCCTCACATCTTTCTGTGTCCTTGGCTCGCAGGGTTTTTGAATCCCTCAAAGCAAATCAAGAAACAAAGCTGCCTTTTTAATGTTTCTAATGGAATGTCAAGCGTGTTCAGTGCTCTCATGTTGAGCTCGGACACAATTACCTGTAAAAACCCAAATCCCATCCGAGTTTCTGTAGTCTCAGGTAAGATGCACAGACGATTAGAGTGCTGAAGTTCGACAGAACACTTTATTTTTTTGTACTATATCATACGGACATGATTGGGGGGAAAAGATTGCACGGATACATCTGGCTGTTTTGCTGTGCACCACAGGACTTGTTGGCACTTTTATATTCTGCAACCAAATGGAGAGCCTCAGGATTACATTATTCATTCACCTCCCACACTACTATACAAGTCCTGAGCTCTGGTTGTAGTCTGCTTCTCGTACCCCAAGGCTACCGCTGCGTGTTTTTAGTCTCAGGTGGACACTTTATCTTCAGTAACAGCAGGCTGGATTCATGAGTACAGTACTTTACGACGGCTATTGTGTGAAGGGACAGAAACATCCCCTCAATGTGTCGGCCTGAGTTTGGTCCTGACTGGGAGGAGGAGGCCTTTGGGGATTGTGCATTTGACTCCGAATGCCTGTGCTAAATGTTTCTCTCTCCTTTCTTTTAACCGGCTCGGTATTTGCATTGCAGATTCCTTACAGGCAGAGAGAAAGAGAAGTGGAAAATTCTTCTCTTTGACCCTTATTTTGCATTTTTAATGGATGCTGCCAAGATTGGTATGCCTGAGCTGCAAAGAATATCCATCCATTATGCTATTAAGTGCTTCACTTTTGGACCTTAAAGGAGACCCAAGTGTCTGTTTTTGTTTCAGTGGTATACGCTCGTGTATGTAAATGGTCTTGAAAGTTAAAAAGGTCAAAGTCTGCACCAGCAGAAACTCCTTTCTCCCACTGAAAGCACTGATCCTGAAACAGCTCGTCAGTAGTCCCGCCTTCAATTCTGTGACATTGTGACATCACACTACGTCGCCATATCACGCATTTGCGTAACTTGTGCCTAGCAGCCGGTTTGATTTAGCACAGCTCTTCTCTCGTTGTTAGCGGTTCCGGGGTCGGGTGTGTTGGAGCCGGCCAATCAGAGGAGACTGGGTGTTCAGGAGGGGGGAGGCCTTCAGAAATGGAAAGTATGAGAGAACTGATGTGTTTTTAGAGCATTAAATCATGTAAACCTCTTCTAGTAGTAACCCAGAATAAAGGGATGAACCAGAAAATGAGCACAACATCGTCCTTTAAATGATTTTCTCTTGAGACAATGCCACTCGTTTGGAAACGACATGGAAAAGTAAAGTAAAATTCTCTCTCTCTCTCTCTCTTTCTATTAAAAGAATAGTTAATCATTTTAGGAATTTGGGGAATCTGGATATTGGAGGAGAAAATTGATACCGCTCTTATCAAATGTCTGTTCTCAAATATGAAGCTAAAACCAGATCTGGTTAGATTAGCTCAGCATAGACTGGGAACAGTGGGAAGGAACTATATATAGCTTGACTCTGGCAAAAGTTAAGAAAATCCAACTAGCAAACTAAAAAAAAAAACAGAATTAAAAGAACAAAAGAAATTCTTAGAAAAAGAGAGCTGGTTCATCCCCAGGTCGTCAAATACTTTGGTTTGGTTGGAGTCTAGACAATCTTTCTCTGGGAAATTACTTTTTGTGGCTTTAAGCGACACTTAAATCCAAAACGGCTGAAAGGTTTGAGTTTGTTTGTTTGTATTGCCAAGCCGCTGTCCATCATACCACACCCACACAGTCCCGATGTAGTCGATGAGCGGAGTCTTTGCCTTATTTAGCCATGAATATTTAAAGGGTCAGTTCAGCCCAAAATCAAAACCACATATTTTCCCTCATACCTGTCGTGCTGTTTATCCACCTAGATTGTTTTTGGTGTGAGTTGGCGAGCTTTGGAGATATTGGCTCTGGAGATGTTTGCCTTCTCTCCAATGCAATGGCGCTTCATGGCACTCAGCGTGTGGTTCTCAAAGCGGCACAAAGTTACATTTGAAAAACTCAACAGCAAAGCTCTCCTGCTGGAAATCGTGACCCAGTTGCTCGAAATAATCCACAAAATCTGTCACGAGCAGTTTCATGCGGGAACTAGTTTCTTTCTGCATCAGTGCACAAAAGGAAGCATGTATGCACTCGTGGCCGAGAGGCTAGCTAACTAAGCTAGCTAACGTTACAGCTCAGCTGAGGAGGACGCAAATAATGTTCATCACATGGTATCACAAGCACGAGCCTCTCACCCATGAATAGATGGCCCGGTGACGCAATGTAGTCCAGTAGAAAGAAAATAGTTCCGACATGAAAATGTGTACAACATAGTGAGCTCTGTTGTGTTTTTCAAATGGCATGTTTTTGGCGCTTTAAGCGCCACAAAAAGCAGACATCTCCCTGGCGGATATCTCTGAACACACCAAAACAAGCCCGGTGGATAAATATCACTACAGGTAAGAGGAACGATATGTATTTGGGATTTTGCGGGGTGAACTCTCCCTTTAATATGATATAATTCCCAGTGCTTAAAACATTCAACAGAGTCAGAAAATGAACACCAAAGAAAGACAAAGGAGACACAGCGCCCCTCATTTAACTCGCTAAAATAGCTTTATAATAATCATATTAATAGTAATAATATTAGCCATTAGAAAATGTTTTGACAACGTTGACAGTGTTACATTCTGTGTTGGGGTAAACCACGTCACAGTGTGCCATCTCTCTGGGCTTCGGCGCTATCAAGACGTGCTCCTTTTGACACATCTAGACCCATCAAACATACAAGATCAATAAATAAATTTGTATGTACATATGAGAACCACAACACAACAAACAGAATCATGATTTTACACGTCGCCGTGCAACGCCGCCCCACACCACCACCACCACCACCACTGCCATCCAGCACGTACCCACACCCACCGCATCTCCCGCTCACTGTGGTGTTCCCATGCGTCTCGTGCATCCACCGGTGGCATTATGAAACAAAGTTCACATCTTATGGCGTCGCTATTGCTATTATGCTCCAGTCAGTTGTTTTAATCGGAGGGAAAAAAACAGAAGCATTTAATGTTTGTATGTACAATATGCTGTCTTGGCACTGAATCAAACGTATAAAAGAAGAGAACTCAAGAAATAAAGCCGAGCTCAAAGACAGAAAAGCTCGCCGTATCAAACCCGTCTGGTTAAAAATCAATGGTGCTCAGTGAGAAACACGAGAACGAGATGAAGGAGGAGGAGAGAGAGGAGAACGAGGGGCTATTGAGTTTTTTGCTACATTATAGAGCAGAGTACAGAGAGGGCAGAGTCTGTGTCGGCTTCATGTGCGTGTTGTTTTCCTCCTCGGGCAGAGCTGAGAGTTCAGAGTGGAATAAATGCACATGGAGAAAGAAAAAAAAAAAAAGGTCTCGTGTTCGGATCTCCCATTCAGTCCATCCGTTCAACGCTCGCTTTCCTCTTTTGGTGATCTCTCACTCCTCACGGGAGCGTCCATCATCGATCCCAGAGAAAAAAATATGTCTTCCCAGAGTTATTTGTCAGTTTGCCTCTCTTCTACTCCGTCTCCTCGGTAGCAGCGATTTTAAGACTTGTCACCAGAGATTCAACTATTACTTTTTTTCGTCAGTGTACACAAGACTCGCCCTTGAATACAGAACAATGTTTACCCATAGCTATAGTTGACAACACCGTTTATAATAATGAGAGTGATGGCGATAATTAATCCTTTTAATGACAATAATCGTACTAATAATAATCATATTGTAATAACAATATATGTAATATTGAGAAGAGAAATGTCCATTGGCAACAGGTATTTACATTTTTGTAAACGTGAGGGTGGCAGGGTATTCATTTTTTGTGTAGATACGCTCACGCGCGCTCGCACACACACACACACACACACACACACACATACAGTACACGCAAACGCAGTTACACCTCAGAGCTAAAGGCACATCAGAGTTTCAGTTAAACATCTTCAAGGGTCTGAGCTGCTCTGGAGGCAGAGGGGAGTAAAACCTCGGAGAGATGAACCAAATAATACGTTTTGAGGCAAAACCCTGCAGGCGAAGAAGGCGAGAATTTAACCAATAGATATCACTAATGAAACATCAGCAGTTGATTGCTCAGATTAAGTTCTCTTAATCAATTATGCTTGTGCTCAATAAATATTGCAACGTTTCCAGAACAGAAATCTGAATGGTTTAATTCCTGTTTCGTTTTGGTAGATACAAGATTCGTTGTTTTTTTGTTTTTTTAAAGAGGGAATTTTGAATCTCTCGTTTTACCGTCAACCTACATTAAAGCATAAAATACTGCATAAACAACGTGCTTTTGCTTTCTGGAATAAAACCAGGCGATGAATGATTTATGGACAAACTGGAGGGAACAAAGCTGGAAGGTTTGGTGTATGTTGATGCTGCTGAAGCGGAAAAAATGGCCTGTAAAGATATGTCTTGTAGAATTCCAAACATGTTCAGGCAAAAATAAGACACTGCAGGTGAAGAAGATAGAATGCTTTACAATAATAGTCCCATTATCGTCATAAAACGTCCCAAGGTGACAATTATTTTTTTGTATCTGAAAAATGTTTTTTTCAATAATGCAAATTCACAGAAAGAGACATTTTGTAAAATGTGTATTTTAGATATTTTTCTTTCCACTAGTCTGAAATAAAAAAACATTGTGGTGGCAAAATAGCCCCAAATAGCTAAATTGATCAGTGCTTGAAAAAAAACTATTGATATTTCGGCCTGCTGTGTTCGGTTAAAGGAGTTTGGTGAAAGCATAAGAAAACATTATTGAGGACATAATTCTTAGGATTTTCGTGTAATCAGAGTGCTTTTTTAAAAAAAATGTTTTCCTGTCCACGGTTGACATTTTTCAGCGATCCCCTCTCACCATAATTCCTTTTATACAAAGTACTTTTCAGTCCGCAGAAGTGGATTGAAATTGGCTACAAATGCACAAGAGACTCACAGGAAACGTTGCACGTACGTAATCTAGTAATCCAACGAAGATATATTAAATTCCTGCTCATTTCGTGCTGTTGCTAGGCGGTCAGAAGCATTCAACTGCTGAAAAACAGGATTTGTTCGGTGAAAAAAAATGCATCTACGGAAAAAGACATGGTAATTTTCAGCACTTTTTGACAGCTGCTCGGTTTTTGTAAAGCAGAAAAAAAAAGCACTCCTTTGGCTTCTCCCACTGAGGTTGAACTCAACCAACCGACTTTGCGTTTTTCTCTCCAGAGCAGCTCTGCCTCTCAGAAATGTCGACGCAACTAAAACTCAAATCTGCTGCTACACGACCCTCCTGCAGATGTACAGTATACAGCACACACACGTCGGCTACAACTGAGCTCTCGCCTCGACCCACCACTCCTTTCACTCTCGTTCTCCAGTCTCAGGAAATGGCTACTGGAGAATCTGGGTTTAGCGGATCCACCCCCTGTCGCTTGAAGAACGCGGACAAAGTTCCTGCGGGACTGATCTGGTCCTGTACTTTCAGGGTCCGTCGGTTGTGTGGTGTCCCCTGAGGACAGAGGCTTGGGTCGGGGGGGGGTTGGAGACACTGCTGCTAGAAACTGAGGTACTCGGAGTTGACTTGTCCGTCTGGCTGTCCACGAGGGGTTTTTGCACTTCTAGAAAGAGGTGAAAGGGTTCGTATAGAAGTCCGTGTGGTGTGGTGGTGAGTGCTCAGGTCACGATTGTACAACTATACACCAAGGCGCTATGTTTAGCTGAGGCTCTTGTATTCATACTGGGAGGATATAGGACAGGTGGGTGAAACACTGGACGGAAAATATGGAAATCCTACCACCAGAAAAAGTGTGTTTGCAATGGACCTGTTTCAAGGCAAGGTGGCTGGCTAACACCTCAACATGTGATCAAAAGTATAGAGGAGAAAGTCAGCGAGAATTGAAGAAGTAGTAGTTGCTACGGCGGATAAACAATCCCACAAAGCCTCTTTGATTCCTGGTGTCCCTCAAGCCTGACTCGTAATGGAAAGACCTTGCCATCCCTCCGTGCGTAGGTGCGAGGGCTGCGAGGGCGGAGTCAAGGGGCCTTCACAGTGGAGTAACAGTATAGAAGCAGGTCTTTGTGCTTTGTTTGATGAGGGCTGTGTCAAACACCATGAGATGTTGTCGAGTTGGAGGGTAGCGGTGGAGGAGGATGAGGGGATAAAAGGGCTGCTCTACAGCCCACACCGCCGCAGATGAATTAAACATGATTCTCAGCCCTTTTTTTTTTTCTTCTTCTTCTTCGCCAGGGCTGCTTCGTTCCACACGGAGGTGGCTAAATTGATCTGTCGAGAATCACATCAAAACACCGATTGCTGTTTCAAGGTCGTCAGTGTTATTGTTCCTCCGCGGATATAATCTTTGTATAAAGAAGCGACTCGTTGAAATAACTGCGCTGTAAAATCTCAATTTCTTTTTCCCCCGATCACCAAAAAAATTCAATAAATAAATAAATAAATGGTTCAGAGGCTACAAAATTTGGCTTACATTTTATCAGTCGAAAAAGTTTGATTCTGCTGAAGTTCCTTCGGATGAGGCCGACACAAAGCATGCAGCGTCGACATCAACGGAAAAAGGTCCGCCAGTCTTAAGTGTGTATTGCACGTGAGAGTGAGGGGGAGACAAAGGGTGGCATGTCGGCAACAATAAAAACATTTTCGTCGACAAATATTCTCTGGAGATTTTTATACTCTTCTATTTACATATCTTTCTATTTATATACTGTAAACTGTGTTCAAAGGAAACCTCCACATATAGCTGGTTAGGCACATGTAGTTGGTTCTAAAGAGGAAAATACAGGGAGGAGATGTACAGCAGTATATGTTGTTTCGAACCACAGACGGATATACGGCAGGCCTAAGGAGGATCATACTTGGCAAGTAAAAACACTCTTGCCAGTTACATACCCTGTGAAACCCGACCCAGCACTCACAAACTGAAGATAATAACCATTTGAAGTTCTTTTTCACATGTACTGAGTCTGGATATGCCACACAGCTGTAGTATAACACAATGCTATAATCTATCGTAATAATACTGTAGAATTTCACATTTGATATATGCTTTTTTTTTGTACATATACTGTACTCAATAGTCTCTACTAATCTAGAAATGTAGATTATATTATAAAATATACATCTCCCATTAAAATATCCCATTTTGCCAACACATTCCATCCAAATAGAAAAAAAAAAAAGAAAAGAAAACTGGTCATGCTAAAAGATCCCCATATTTTGTGTGTGTTTTTTTTTTTTTTCCCCTCTCTCCGTTCTCTTTAAAATGGCTGATTTGGATTCTTAGTATTCACTGGGCTTCATCACACACGTCCCTCCTGACACGCAGCCCTTCGTGTTCACGCCACACGCACGCACACGA
>OMLP01008768.1:13152-28679 GCA_900302685.1 Spondyliosoma cantharus | reverse complement strand
TGCTGTCATCCAGTTTAACTGTTTCATCTTTTTAGGGTTAGGGTTAAAAGCATGGGTTGGTTCGTTATCTCCTCTGCAGAAAGTGTGAATTCAGCTAGGCTTCAAACATGACAGTAAAATGTACATAAAAAAGAGAGAGATGTATAACGAGTGGCAACAAATTGGGCCGAAGCAAGTGTCTGTGAATATAACCATGGAAACTGTATGTGTGCATTGCACTGTGCAATACTGGGACCATCTGTAGAGGGAAGTGGAAGATACACTGCATGGCAGTAGATAAAAGAGACTGGCTGACAAGGTGGGAGTTAAGGTGGGCTGTATGCTGTACAGAATAAATGGGAGTCTGGACTTAAATACTGAGACAGCGTCTGGTTCCTTAACTTTTGGTGGGAAGCTTGTCCGCATAGAGGGGCTCCTTTTGTCAGAGGTTTTTGTGTTCCCAAGCTGTTTTTTCTTTCTTTTGAATGCAGGCACTAGTTAATCCTGCAAGTCCATAATCGATATGTGCATTTGCAGAAAGTCAGTGAGGAGACAGACTGAGAGAGACTGGATTATGTTTGTGTGTTTCTGCTTTGTGTGTAGGGGGCTGCGTATTTGTGGATGGCTGATTTTTGCGTTTGTGTGTGTGTGTGTGTGTGTGGTGTTCGGGAGGCCTTTGCACTGCAGCAGTTGGTTCACTCTCTTCTTTTGTCCTTTGCTAGAGAAAAGATAGAATAAGTAATCCAGACATGATTTAAGAGGTAAATAGACTTTTAGCATAATATGCTACAGTTCGCTAACCTCTTGAGTAACAACATGTACTTTTTGAGTTTCCCCTTCATTCCACCACAGTAAAAGTATTATAACCATGACTGGAGGATAGATAGATCAGACTAGGGGCGTTCGAATAAAACAACATGAAAGTGCCCTCTTTGATGCCCCAATGGTAGATAAAACTGGTGCCCCACCACATACAGCTGGTGCCCTTTTTGATTTTTCACGCCCCTGCCCCTAAAACATCCTGAGTATGGCACTGAAAAAAAAGTAGTGGCCCTGAAAATCATGAATCAAGTAATAGCATATGAATATTAGTGCTAAATCTGCTTATGGTACTAGAACCAAAACAACAACCAAAACCAAAACCAACAAGAATGGACGTGGGAAATGGTCCCCTGCCAACACCGCAACAAAACAGTTACAGCGAAAACACAGGACCATGTATGAAAGTGATTTATTAGTCGGGTATTATAAAGACCAGTGGCGGACGAGAGGAGAGGTGCCAACAGGCCGAAGAGAACGCAGACCAACGGCATCAAAGGCTACACTTGAGTCAAAGAAAACACGGACAAATGCCGAGCCGCGGTCAAACCAGCACCTCATTTGTTACTTTCATTAGAGCTGTCTCAGCAATACTGTACATTGCAGGCTGAGGCAGATTCGTGGAGGTGATAGATATAGAGAAAGTAAGAGGGCCCGAGGTTGCAATTAGGTGTGTCATTTTTCAGACTTCAGTGTTGCTGATGAGCTTTTTTCAATCGCGGTTTTAAAACTTTTACCGAACAAAAAACTGTAACTTTTCTCCAGGAAAGAACATACGGAGAACGGAGAACTATTGAGCATATCAATTAAGAGTTTCCTGCCCAGAGTGGACAATTGTTCTTTTAATAGGTTTCTGGGAACTATAAAAGAGGCTGGTATCATTTTCATACCACGATTTGCACATTTCCTGACTTTTGAAATGAAAGAAAATCGAATACCACCTAAATTGAGTTTGCTGAGAATGATCCTGTAAAGTTAAATAAAGTTGTTTTAATGGGGGCCGGCCGGAGAAAAATCACACAAAAGCAGCATTTTGCATCGACACAGGAGAACTTTGGGTTTTCTGAAAAACAAACAAAATAAAGTCAATTCCAGCTTCTTAAATGTGTGTTATTTTTTGTTTTCTATACAAGGTTTGCCAAGGGGGGTGGCCGCAGTTCAACTCTGTGAGGAGATTTCCAGCTGTTTTTGTGACAACTAAAGCTGGCTATTTGTCACAGGACAGCCAACCATCTCCAGCTGTTTCTGGTGTGACAAAACCAGGTGTTATTTTAAGTAGACCTGTGGTAATTTCCAGCTCTTTCGGTGGTATGCTGTTTGAAGGTGAACCCTGATGTTTTCCTAACCCTAACCAATTGGGTTTTGTGCCTAAACCCAAGCAAACCATATGAACAGCATCGATACAAGATGGAAATAGAACCTTTAACTTAAACAAACGTAAAAAAAGTAGAACCATAAAGAAAAGGTTTGCATTTTCTGAAAAGTACTATGTTAAGATTTATGGCTGTATACATTTGTATAATGTGTATCCTGTAAATTCACATAATTGTCTTGTTATTTTACACACAATTCCAGATGAATGCCTTTTTTGTTGTCAGGTCGTATCTATGACAGTAAACTGAATATCTTTGGGTTGTGGACAAAACAAGACATATGAGGATCTCATATTGGTCTTTGGGGAAACACTGAACACTGAACAAAACCGTAAACCGCAAGACATGTTCCACAATGTGATGCCTTTTAAATGTTTACAGTAAATTACAGTGATTTTACAACAGCACTGAGAATGTATTCAATTATTGGGACGGACAAAAGAGTATAGCAGCAAATTACCAGATGCATGTGCAGTGCTCTTAACAGGAGCTGTCCTTTCAGCAGCACAACACAAGCCAAAGACCATCAACATAATAACAGTATTTTTCTGATCCCACTGCTGTTCACTCTTCTGTTGCTTACTCGAAGTTGTATTTCCTGGCATTTAGAGTCTCAACGAAGTGCAGTGTTTCAAATTGGAATTTTCAAAATAATCTGTTTCGACTATTTACCCCGTCGAAGGAGGGACGTGCATTTCATTCTCGATAGTTTAAAGGTAATAACAAGCACCAGAGATCCCTTCAATCAGACACTTACACTTCTCTGAGCCTGTCTAAATTGAGACACTGACCTTTGTGATGAACAGACAGCATTATTGAACCACTATTAGCTCTCAAACCGTCTTCATTCTTGCAGGAAGAAAAGTTCCAGCAGGCTGTTTAGTGGTGACCAGCATGTCAAGCAGAGAGGTCTCTACGATTTCTTTTTCGCAAACCGTTGCTCTCTGGAGGTGTGCAAGAGGCATCTTTAAATGTCCAAAATTAAATTATCATTCAAAAGATATGCTGCAGTGTTCATCTTTGTTGTTAAATGTTCGTTTTAGCAAAAAGTACCTGCATGTGGTGACATTTAGATCTTTTTTGCAATTACAAGATTAATTAAAAAATTAAAAATTACAATTTTATTTTAATGGACTTCTAACTCATAAAAATACTTAAATGTTAAATAGACCCGGAATATCAACAACATGTTTTCTTGGGCAGAGGATCGAATTTGTCTTTATCTATTTATGCTGTATGAAGCAAAATATCTAATATGAATATAAATGTGAAAAGGTTGCTAGTGCTGCCAATCCCGCTGAGAGTCAAACTCGGAATTTGTAGGCTCAAGCAGAGACGAAGCTTCAGCTCATTGTTTTTCTCTGACTCCCGGCGGCTCTCCTCAACACCCCCATATGTTCTGCGTATAGCATGCCATGTAACACCATGGCCAACAGCTCCTTGTGCATCCTGGTGGTATGCTACTTGTGTAGCTCTGATTGGCAGTGAGCCAAGGTAAACAAGTGCGGAGTGAAGCGAGTCGAAGACATAACTTTTCAAGAGCTTAACGCCAGTGGATACTTAATACTACATATAACAAGTGGCAAGAAAAAAGGACCCCAAAGCTCATGTTGTTTGTTTCAAAGGCTCAGTGTATCAAAACTCTGCTGGTCTAAGTTTATCTCTGTCTTTCCTCAGTCTTCTGTGCTTGGACAGCAGTGAACAATATGAAAAAACATCCTCTTGCTTTCACAAAGTGAAAATGAAGAGAGTAATGTTGTCCGACATAGTGCAAAACAAATGTTTCTTGGAGGGAATCACCAGTTTGGCCAATATGTCTTGTATAATCATCGAACTAAAGACAGACAGTTTTGAATTTATTTCATATTCTCGCTTTTTAGGTTGCAAAAGAATCAAGGCCGCTCACTCCACTCATGGCCCACTCCTTGCTGCTGCCAAGGCACTCTACCCTGCAAGTGCTGCTTTTGGCTTTTGGGCTCCATTTCCAATGTTCACTCCTGCCCTTCGTTCTCAAAACAAGGGGTAGTGGTTCAAATCTCTCTCTATGAAATGGGACAGCCCATCATTCAGGACCCTCATACGTCATCAGTTGTCGTCGATGGCGTTTATGAAACCAGACCTGACATTTCCTATATACCTTCTGCAGCTGTTGGGATTTCTATTGCGTTACCGTGGCAACCCTGGTTTTATCACAATGCCATTTGCCGTTCATCTCATAGCGACAGAAATGCATCGGTGCTCGCAGTTCACTCACAACTTCTATGTGCTATCAATCAAGTCGTCATGTAAAAAATTAAAGTCCTTCTTCACCTGGCTTCTAGCGCCGCTTTACAGGCTAAAATGAGGAATACAGCAAATACAATGATGCTTAGCAAGACTTCTTCAAACTAGTAGCAAGTGTTTTATGCTTGTTGTAAAGAAAAGGTCCATCTCCATTTTGAGGAACACTTCACCTTACCCCTCTATCCCACCCCCGCTAAAAATGCCCAAAATGGCTATGCAATGGCTCTCAGTGCCAGTGTTTGATTGGCTGCTCTGGGCCATTGTAGAAATATACTGGAGCAACATGTTGGACTTGTGAAAGAGGATAAAAGGCTCATTCAGCTTCAGGAGATACTGGGATATAAGCAATACACTGGACCTTTAAGTTGTGTAAGTAATGTTACACTGCTGTGTAACTGTTAACTACGGCCATCGGGAGTGCTTGTCATATGGTCTGAAAACCCCCCAAACCTTTCAGGCACTGGATTATGGAGAACTGTGTCTTACCGTACCAGTTCTGTCACTTTTCTGACGATCAGTCGTTTACAGGACTATTTATGTCACCTGCAAGCAAGACAGGGCTTCCAGAAGAAACTGTGCTGAAAAATGGACCATTATCCCCATAATCAAACGATGCTGGATCTCCCTGTTCTCCAGCAGCCTCTCACACTGCCTTTGAGCGTTGCCATTCAATACAACGACAAACAATTTTGATCACGGCCAGTGCTTGGACCACACGAGTCTACTCCAGCCATTATTGTACCACTTCCACCACAATTTATCCATCCCAACAATCAAACATGAAATCCTAATGAGAGGCATGGCTGGGAGTGACGGCTAGGACAGATTATCTGGTAGTGTGAAGGCTTTACAGATTTATCCATCCATCTTAATCACCCTAATTGACTTGTGGACCGTCCTGAACCACCCTGATAATATGAGACTCGCTGGCTATCAGCGACTACACAAGTCCTTTCAAGGGGATCAGTGTTTCTCACCTGCCACAGCAAATTCTGTTTTGTAGGTTTTTTTCCTTTTATCGCTGCCGGTTAATGCACGTCGCATCGACATGCATTTTAATGTGATCACACGGGGCGGCTTGAGATTAGAGGCCTTGACATCAGCGAGACATCAGGGGGATGATCTCGCTTACATCGTCGTGTGCGATACTGCTTTTTCTTAATCTGGGGAGGAGGAGGAGCGAGGCAGGAATATCTGTGAAGTTTGCGATGCGAGTCGTTTTGACAATGTCAGAGGATTTTAAAAGTTTCCTCTCGTGTTCCTGTTCTCAACCTACCGTGACTTTACAGCATGCACTCCCTCCTCATCGCCATTATTCATCGCATCTCTCGTTTTTTTGCCACACAGTCGCTAATTATTTTGTTTTACAAGAAAACTTTTATTAAAGTTATTAGCTGAGGCGAAATGGATTAGTATGCCATCTTTCTCCAGCCTGTCTATGGATTTGTGCGTCAGCTAAGGTAATTGGATCATTGATCTCTTCCTTCATCCCTGAATTTGTCTTCTCGCATGGGGTAAAACCATTCTCTCTCTCGAAAAGTTGAGCCTGCATTATGCATTCGGTGTTTGTCATAACTCAGTTCGGCCTCATCAAGCTCACCTCGACGCTCACATATAGACATATTATTACCATCACTATGACTTTATATCAACTTTACTCTTCTTGAGAGCTACGTCTACCTCTGACTCTGACATAGATCACAGGAACATTTAGCTGATCTAATATTGATCCAGAAAGAGAGACGTATTTGTTTACAAATGGGTAAAAAGATGAATTGTGCAAACCACTTTCCGTGCCTCCCTGCTGGGTGCCTAGTTTAAGACATTCAAACTTAGCCAAACTTTCACTATTTATAGACAAACACCGGCCCAGAATTTCACTCGGCTCCAAGTATTCAGCGAGAGTTTTCAGGGGGGTGTGTGTGCTCTCATTTGCACACATTTGCATGTCATTAGCACTTCAAACCTACAAACTTGAAAGGCTCCCCTTGTCAAGACATTCTAATCTTCCTCTCTCTCCCCATCTCCCTCTCTTTCTCTCCGCCGCACCCGTTCCCAGGTTCCCTGCTCTCTCACACGAGCAGTGATTGAGGAAGCTCGAGACATCAATTAGAAAGTTTAACCTTCTGTTCAGGATGATGACGGCTTCCGGGGTGTTGAAATCTGTGATGAGTTTGTGTTGGAATTTTATAGCTCGTGCCACACAGACGTGGCAGGAAAAAAGTCTTCATACGCTCAAACAAAAAAAACGGAAAACTTTCTTAAAAAAGAACAACAACAAAAAAGACAATTGGATCTTGTCTCAAGCCTTCTAGTGATTTGACCAATATGTAAGGGTTAGGGTTGCCTAGTATTGGCAATAGCTCAGTCCGTAGGGACTTGGCCTAGGGACTTGAAGGTCGTCGATTTAAGTCCCACTCGGACCACAAAATAAGTATGATGTGGACTGGCAGTTGGAGATTTCTGGTTCACATCCTGGGTGTTGCCGAGGTGCCCTTGAGCAAGGCACCGACCCCTAACACTGCATGTTGGGCGCCCCTTCACTCATCTCCACTCCTCTACGCTGCGTGTGTTGTGTTTGTGTGCGCGCGCACCTGTGTGTAATGTGAGTGGAAAAAGAATTTCCCAATTTGGGATTATAAATAGTATATATAAATAGATGCAGGGTGATTCAGGGTGGTCAATTTAATGATCTGAGGGTGCTTCTTAGTTTGTATGTATTTACAGGGTTAGGTAATAAAGAATAGAGATGCACACTCTGCATTATTTACATTCAGTTTGTGATCCCCTATAAAAACGGAGAAGAAGAAGAAGAAGAAGAAGAAGAAGACATTTTGAGAGGAGGGAAAAGTCTATGCTGTAATGCCTGTCTATGCCTTTCTTACCCTCAGGTGCGCACAAAAAATAAAAACATATTTTTATAATTATTGATTATTTTATAGGTACCAGCCATGTAAAGCTGGTAATCCCTGGCTATCATATCAGATGAACAAAAAAATCCATATTGTGCATCCCTCGCAACAGATTATGTGTGATCAGGATAATGTACAAAAAAATAAGTGCTCACTGTATATTCAAAGGCTTATACATGAAGAAATATGTAATTAGATTAAAGCTACATCGTCAGGGACTACTTGATTACATTTCTGATTATTTCTACAAACTATGGCAATTTCATGATAACTAATGCGCTATGAAAAAATCTGTTATTGTTTACTTAAGCGTCATTTGATTGGACCAACCGTACATGCTCTTGTAATTGTAAGTTTGAAAATGGGGTATGTTCACAAAATGGTGCAAATGCAAGTTTAAGCTTACTGTAATACTAGTGGCATAAGGTTAGTGTGTTGTTATGTAACTGCTGTAATCTCGTTTACACATAATAATGGGCTGACGTTCGGGTATCAGGTTCTTCAGCTAGTTGGCCCTGTTCACGCTGCTGTGAGCTCATCAGTGTGACAACAGAGGGAAGGAGAAGAGAAGAGAAGAGAAGAGAGAGGAGCCGACTGTACTGCACTGTGTCTCGGAGCTCACTGAAAGTTATGAGGGAAACCCGGAGCGTGTTTACACTGATTTATTCCTTCACACGCACACATGTCAATTTACAAGGTGCTAAATATTTGATTTGCGTCGAAAATGTTTTGACATATATAAAATTCAATTAGGCTGCTTTATTCCAGGCGATGCAGATCATTTTTAACCCCTAGGATGATTGGAGTATACAGAACGTTGAGACGTCACAAGGGTTAAACAGAAAAAAGAATATAGGTGGAACTACTTTTTTTAGTATAAGGTGCAATATTTCCATTGTTTGAGTTTGTTCCATGTACTATGTTATCAATTACAAAATAGTTGCCATGTAACTGCATTTGAAAGTAATTTGACCCAGTCCTTTTACATTATGAAACAAAAGTTAAATGTACCCCTTGATTTAAAGTTCCCCCATCCCTCTGGTGTTGTAGCAGCAGCGTCTGTGTTTGTGGTCTCGTGTTTTGCTTTACTTCATTACCTATCATGTAAAAATACCAATTAACTCAATAGACTGGAGTCAATGATTTTTTTTTTTTAAAGCTGGCTTTCACATAATCTTTCCCTCTCGCTCTCTGTTGCATTACTTTACAATCAAGCATTCAAGGACGCATAATTATTTTTAATTCGCTGTATCCAGCAGGCTCATGCTCTGATGAACTCTTTCAACAATGTTAACACACATTTAATTAAGCCATTTAATTATTTAAAATGTAAATAAAAGATTTAAGTAAATAGCGGCAACTATGGACCCCATCGAACATTAAATCAGTGCAGACGCACTGGAGTTTGGATTAATTACACAACTCAGGATGATCTATGAGTACTGTTGTGTTTTAAAGTCTGACGCTGCCTGCGAGAGAAATAACAAGTGAGTCGGGGCATGTGAACGACCAGCGGATCTGCTATGCCCTTTCCCCCCAAAAAAAATCATAGTATTATACAAGCTAAGGTTTTTGACAAAATTACAACATCTAATTACAAATGGCAGGACCTTTCATAAACCGAGGCTCCACTAAGATTAATAGAAAACGGCAGCGACAAGCGGAAGACTGGCACACTTTGCAAAAATATCAACAAAGCTTCAATGCCATCCCGCATCCACATAAACCCCCAAAGGCATTTCAAAACATGTAATCACTGTCATGTTTTCCCTGTAAAATGTTCATATCCACTGAGCTGTTTTGGAAAAATGCAGACTTTGACGACATCACTCCATTTTCAAGCTTTAGAAGTTTTTAGACAGCTTCCTCAACTGAAAACAACTTCGAGGTGCAGGCAGAAAGAATAAACGCGGTGCCTGGAGACGTCTTTAAAGGACTTTCTGTGGCTTCAGCTAACGGAAATATGAACACGCCTCATTATATTGCAGTTTATTAATTATAAGTGGCCTTCTGTCTTTAATAACTTTTTTCTGGTACACTTTAAATTTAATCACAAAGATGATAAATAGAAGTCTTTTCAAAATAAAATGTGATCAGCTTTCTGTAATGTTGGTCAAAGTGCATCGATGATTAAGACATGATGTGCTCATAACGTCTGTCTTTATTTGTGTTGAGATGACATGAGCGCCGGTGACAGGGACCTTAGTGTCTCTCTGCATTTGGCTCAAGGAAATTTGGGAGACATCGAGTTCGACAGTGATAGATCCTGCTGTACTCGCCGCAGCGGGGAAAGTACGCTCGTGGCTCACCGCACATACTAAATTAAGCAGAAGAAGAAGACAATCACCAATAAAAAACAAAGACATACTGACAGATAGCCAGAGCGGAGGTAGTCCCAGAGATGCCGAGCCAATTCCCCAGTTCATTATTTTCCGAACCGATGGCGGTGCAGGGGTCACGCAGAGCACGGACCATTAGCCACAGTGTCCGTCTCATCAGAGATCGTTGCAACAGGTGACCGAGGAATTATTAGGGATTCGTTCAGAGGTTATTTCTATCAATGAGATCAGGCTCCATAATTTCCCACCCTCAATAAGTGAGTTAAGAAATTAAAACAGCACTATATGAAGTTGCGATTGGTTGTGTTCGGACACGTGCAACTTGTGGCCAGTCTGGACCAACATAACACATCTTATATTATGAAAACAGCTCACGGAAATGTATCTCAGAGGCCATCCAGTAGTTTTTCAGGAGTTTCCAGAGGCGACGGGGTGCGCTGCATCTCAACTCTGCACAAATTAGGAGCTGCCAACATGATGCCCCATCTCTAGAAACGCAACGTGCTGCTACCAGAATGCATTGCACGGCTGCTTACATTGACAATGACTGGGCAGCGTGGACATTTGTCAGTGTTAGTTCTTTATTTAGCGCCGCACGTCTTCTGCATAGATCAGTTGGTGAGGGTGCTTACTTAGCTTTAGCCTCAGGCTTTTAGCACAATATTTATACAGCCATGAAGTGCATATTCAAGATCCTTTTGACTTATTAATTTTAGCATGCGAGAGAGCATGTTTTCAACCAAAAGTTGATGGTGTTGTAATTAGCTAGCTCTAGCCAATAAATCTGCCAGCAACAGTTGTCATGTTGCCCCGTGGGAGAGTTTCGATGGGTAAAATCTGTAACATTGTAACCTGCCTAGTCCCATTTGTGAAAAAAAAAAACATGACTGGCAACAGTACTAAAGAAAAGCAGTGCTTGACTAATGGTAAATTAATTGCTGCTATCTTTTCCCCCCGCCCAGCTGGAAGCTACAGCACATGCACTTACAGCACGACCCGCTCTTTCATCTTTGACTTTCCATACAAATGCACTCATGCAGCATAAAGAATCGCTGTATAGACGACGCGCCTTCCCCTCCAAACCTCGCGACACCCCGCCATGTCTGTCAAGTACTCTGTCATGACACACACAAAAACATACATACATTGTGCAGCTTTCGAAAAGGGGAAGAGATTTGCATATAGATAAGTTGGCTTAGCCTTGGAGTGACTCAAGCATGACAGACTTCTTGATTCAAAGTCCGCCAGTACCATCAACGTGTGCGAGTCCGGTGTGCTGGTTGTGAAGTCCCATGTAATCGTCATCATGTAATCGTTTGGTTTTCAAGAAGCGGAAAGATTAAATTCAAAAAGTTAGAAATACGATTAAGATCATCTCAAAACACAACCAGCACTTAAAGGGGCACAATGTAGTTTTTGGAGAACTCGGAATTTAGATATTTACAATATTAATGAGGTAATAATACAAACACAGAAATATTTATTGAATAACAAGATGTTCTCAGAGGAAAATTAGGTCCCAAGAACACTGTTTGATGCTAGAGAGGTGGCAGGGTCCACCGCGTATAAACAGTATGAAATTTTGTTGTCCTTTAAGATCATTTTGTTTGTTCAGTTTATTGATGATGATGTTGTGAGTTATGTTTCTTTTCATAATTGTAATACTTAATACTTACATTACTTAAATATATATATATATATTTATACATATATTTTGTATTAATTGAAATAAGTAATATGTTGTTTGAAGGTCAAGGCATTTGTCTTAACAGCTCATGATGTAATTTTATTAGTTAAATTAGCTCCATAAGGGCACCGTTAGTGCTGATGAACTATAATTAGTGCTGATTAGCTGAAAAGCTTGAGCATCTTTTTTGCTTTAGCCATTTATCAGGTGCAAATAAGAGAATCCATATGCAAACACTCCCGCTTGCTATTTAAAGAATAGTTCACATTAGTTTGAATAGTATATATCACCTCGTTCAGCAGTCGCACTCAGTCTCCCGCCCTCGCTCTATTAGTCAACATCCATCAGTATTGACGAATGAATATTTATCCCCAGTTTGCTTGTTGTTTTCCCCAGAACACGCTTTAAACCAGTCTGTCGCTCGGTAATTGATCTCAGCCAGAGACAGGTTGCGGTGGAACAACGGGATTTCTTCTCTGCCTCTCTGTCTCCTTTCATTTGCTGCTTTACTTAATCAGATTCTAATTCAATTCAAGGCGCAGTTCTATCAATAAACATGGACAGTTCTCCTGACGCGCCGCTGCAGCAAACCCTCATGTGGAAACATGTCAGGTAGAACGAAGATATCAGGGAAAATAAAAGAATCGCGGCAGATCATTTGATGATGAAATATCACCTCATTTAAGCGCCGCCAACTGCACCTATTCCTTCTGTTTTTCCCTCTCGCGCGTTTTCCATCTCTTGTTTGAGCAGGTCTCTTCTTTCCTGATTTTGCCCGATCCGCTGGCTTGTGTTTCCCAACAAACTGATCTGTTTATCTTATTTGACACTGTTCTGAGGATAAAATGTACAAGCTGCGGCTCAGATAAATCCCGCAAAAATGCTGCAAAAGATGGCCCGAGTCTTACTGTTCTTCGCTTCTGACAGGGAGGGAAAATGAGGGAGACGAACACAAAAATAATGGTACGGGAAAAGAGGCTCATTATTTTCATTTTTCCCATGATAGGTGCTAATTAGTGCTCTTTGGATTCCACAGCAAGCAAAAAACACAACATCTACATGTAAACAGAGGCTGCTTTACATCATACTCCATATGCAGCATGCTATTCATCATCCTGTTGTCAATGTGCTCCGATGGAGCAGCAACCACAAAACTCCTGAGCGAAATATAAAAAGGACTGAATGTGAAAAAAGGGCTCTTTTCACATGAAGTTTCTACCTGTGATAATGAAATCAGCGGAGCTCCCTCTGGTGGAGCACAGATGGCAAGGTTTTTTAAGGTCTACACTGCACTTGAACTCCTGATATGGGATGCTCTATAATCTGATACCCCTGAGATGAGTGTAAACTACATCCTCATCCTCCATTTTCCCTACATAAGCCAAAAAAAAGATCAGGCTTAATCATCGCAACCGACGTAGAACCCGCTCCTCCTCTATCTGCATGTGGTGGCTGCAGAGATATCAAAGTCTGCTGTCTGTTTGTTTTCCTGCGCTCACAAACGTAATCATGCAGCCATAGGGTCTCTGTTCTGCGTCCACCGCTAGAAAAATTATTTAGTCTAAACTTCGGTAATGAGAAGCAGCTGTTATCCTTCAGCGGCAGAGCTCACAGTGAAGCGACAAGGAAGGTGCTGCGAGCGATCGACCGAGGCTGTGTGTTGCCGCGGTGTCTATGTGGCGGTTACACTCAGATGCTCTGTCGTTACTTTATTGGAAGTCTTAGTGTGCATTTGATGTACGGAGGAGAAAGAGGCGAGAGAGAGGGGAGCTGGGTTTATGTATATACAATGCGTGTGGGTGTGTCTTGTGATCTTCTCTGGCTCTGTAAATTTGACTGAGCACGGTTCTCTCCAGCAAAGTGACTTTGCAAATAAAAATGCATTGATTAAAATGTTTTGCACTCCGCGGTGGTTAAAGGGAGACAAAACAAAGAGTTGTTTCAAATCTAAAGTCAAACCAAAATGTCCGACTTCCATCGCATCTATCGAGCACATTTTCTTAAAATAAACTCTAACCATTTTTTGGACATATATCTAGGAACAGCCTCTAGCTGTAGGGATCTGATTGAGTATTTCCCATGGCAGTCTTTGACTGACATTCTGGAGCCAGCCAGAGATGGAGAGACTGGATATGCTGCCACCACTCAGCTCTCCTGCCAATTTGTCCCAGTGGCCGGTCCCCCTGCGGCCCAGAGAGCATTTCCTCCATAGACCATCATTATATATATAAAAAAAAGATGTCTGAAACAGCAAAAAAAAAGGTCAATTATTGCTATTTTTATCATGAATTTTTAAACTATGAAGGTTTAATACTGGAAGAATGTGCAAGTGCAGTGGGCCACATAATGTGAAAGCCAACCAGGAAGTCCATAAGCTAGGCTAATCAAGCAATTTCCATTAAGGAACAAATGGGCACCATTTTGTGTTCCCAGTTCATATAATAGGCCTCCATTCATATAAGAGATACACTGTCCACTCATATGGTGTGCTTCTGATGAAATATTTATACCCTACAAATGTTTATACAAGACTTTAACAACAAGCATAGCATCGGCTGCAGTGAACTCTGGCTACAGTTAGCTCGTTAGCTTAGTTAGCTGTGGTGGTGTTTACTCTGCAGGCACAGGACTGCTGGGTGGAAGAGGTTGTTTTTATTAGGCCCGGGGCTAGCTGGTCAGCACACTAACTTCAGTAGATATCTTTGCTACTTAATACATAGATGTGTTATTGATTATTTATTCACATTAGGTGGACCTTGTTTTAGGTGGTTAAAATTCGCTTTGCATCTGGACTCCGTTCACTGCAGTACAAAGCTGAGTGTCTGGGCTGGAGTGGCTCTCTGCTTCTACAAACTGAGGCTGCGCTGATCGGCAATTACGGCAGGGAACAGATCGACTATAAATATGTACTTTATATGACCCCACTTGAAAAAACCCGAGCTATCCCTTTAACATTTCAGTTAATGTTTGAATGTTTTTAAACAAAGGTTCTTACATATTGCAACTTTAAAGTTAAATCACGGCTTACACTGCTGGCTTACAAACACCAAGGACATTCATACTATATCATCATTATTATGGGCACAGACCTCTGTACCTATCTTGTGCATATGTAATCCTGTATTACAGAAGCATGCATTGATTGGTGATGAAATCAAAAGAGCAATTCAACGTACTTTTCTCACTAGGGCGATATGCAAAACAGTAAAATCATAGACCAACATTGTGTGGGAGCTCTAATTATCGGCATGCACGGTGGATTTTCTTGACAACATGTCTGTCCCATGCTTATTAAGACTTGAAAAACAAGGCAGCAGCCTTTGTTAGCTGGATGTGGTCATGTGATTCTTTCATCTGCAGTGTTTGTTTTATGGGCCCGCAGAATGTAAAATATAATGCTGAGGGCGAAAGCGTGGCTGGAGAAATTAGTCATGCATTCACAGTGGCATGCATGTATTATTAGTAAGTAAAGGAATAGCGAAGATGTGATGTTTGATGTGCACATGTTTTTGAAGCAATTTGCTCTTATATTATGCAAAAAAAGGAGATACACAATTGTTTTCAGTTATTTAACTTGAAAAAGAAACTGTAATGTGCCAGCTGTACTGAGGTCCAAGGAAAGTTGATGGGCCTGTCATGGGATGCTGCCAACAGGTAAGCCTGCATGCTCCCGCTTTTATAATTGTGTTGCTTTCATACAGCTGCCGGGTGGGGTAGTGAGGGACATGGCCCATTGGCTTTAAGCCTGGAGAACGTCCTCCCTAGCAGGATGGATCAACAGAGGAGCGACAGCATCGTGGATTAGTGCAGCCTGTCAAGGTCTGACGGTGCAGTGACAATTTAATCGCTGAACTGGCTCCCCGTAGAAAAAAGGAAGATGAGAGGAAGGAAAAAACAGGAGGGGAAAGTTAAGAGGTTGTGGTCTTCATTTATATGATTCATTTTGTCATATCAGATTCTGTTAATACTGCTGTCAACGTCTCCCGGGTCCTGGGGGACAAAAGACCATAAACAGGCTCACAGAGACACAGACAAATGCACACAGGCACTCTCAGCCTATCCTTAAGCTTAACCCTACAGCGGGCCACCAATAGAAATAGCTCTTTTTCTCATGGGGGACCAAAGAACTGCAGAG
>OMLP01008768.1:0-12941 GCA_900302685.1 Spondyliosoma cantharus | reverse complement strand
ACGAAATACTAGTTTTAGTTATCCATCTGCACAGATGGGTTTTGAAGGAACAGACACAAAACAAATCAATGTTCATTTAAATATGATCTAATATCTTATGTCAGCACAGCTTTTGGATGCGGCAATCAGAAGTGCAAATTTTCCATCATGAATTATTCACACGACGGCGCTCATTGACAGCATTAGGTGGCGATTATTTTAAATGCCCGATCAATCAGAATCAATGCGGCAAATACAATGCTGATGAGAGAGCGTTTGAATGTAATCGCAGGCACACTATAAGTGAGTCAACAACTTTTTTTTTTTTTCTGCTTCTGGCCTCACACTAATGAGGGAAGAAGTTACCATGGTAATGGCAGACACGAGCTACCTTGAGCTTTGCCAGGCTTTTAATGCGTACACAGGCACAGGGACATGCGCACGCAGAGGACAGTGATTTCATCCTCCACGGTGAGGAAAATGAAAGTGAAAAAAACATTAAAAATGTATGGAGATTTACAGGCGTGGTCAAAGAGAGAGAGACCAGCGGACAAGCGTGACATGTTCATATGTAATCGTCATGATTAAAAGGCAGAAACAATGTCGAATTCAATTACAGGGTTCCTTTGCTTTGATTTCAACTTAACCTGTGATTGAGGCTATATTTGGAGTGATTACATTTTTCCTTTTGATCCACAAATGAGCAGATCCTTTTTCAAATCGTTCTATAAAGGCTGCATGTTTTAGATCGTCTTTTTAAATCCTTGCTACTAGCAATTTCGGGAGATTAAGACAAAATAAATTCAAATATCCCACCTGCGGATATTAAGATGTTAAACTCTCTTTGTTAGAATAACTTCTTAAAATGCAAAATGTGTCCTGTGTAATTCTCATACAACCCTCTTCTCAATTTAGGTTTGGAATATTTTCTATTTTCTTTTTGCATTTTCTCTATTGTTATTATTGTGAATTTACATATCAATCAGAATGAGAAATATTCAAACGGACCACTGGGTATACACACAATGCACCGTCCAATTCATGTGTTTTTTCTTCTTCTTTGGTATTCTCTTTGGCAGGGTGGCGTCGAGCTGTTTTAACTATAAACTTGCAGCAGCTTTGCATCATCTGTGCAACACAGGCGAGGGCCTCTGTGTGGTGTGTTGTTGACACAATGCCCATACAAGTTAGGAAACGTTCTGTTGAAAGCACGCAAGAAATTCTCAGTGAAGGGAAACCATTTTGCCCGTTGATTTTTGCATGAGGAATCTTTTTTTTTTTTTGAGGCAAGAAAGAGCAGATTTCAAAACACGGGATGATGTTACCGCAGGAAAAAAAAAAACAAATAGTGGCTTGATTAAACAAAAAACACCTCCCACGTGCACAGCTTCCCAACACCTGAATGTAATGACCACTTGATTGACCAAAACCTGCATCACTGAACAGGTCCGATATTACCAAGCCACAACCTGCTAGGAAAAATTGTATTGAAAAAAGCTTTGCCCGGTCCTCATCAATAAGGTCCGAGCTGAATGAAGGACATCCATGCAGAATGATCAATTACAGCGCGGTTATTTCCATAAGATATTATCAGAGGCCATAAGGTCCTATTTCGTCTTTGGTTCTGGGAGGACGCCAAGTAGCAGGCTGTCCTTCGCTTAATCATTCACACGCCCTGCTTTAACTCAAAGAACACGCATAGAGAGCTAACCAGTGTGTTACTCTACGCACCGCCAATTAACCTCCACATGGAGCTGTTTTTTTCAACATTCAAAATGTAACACGCAGAACACACATTTGATATTTGGCGAACTTGGGCTGTGCTTAAGTGGAAGCAACAATACAGTTTGTGTCAGTAGTGATTACCAAGCACGGACATCCCATGTTTAAATTACTATAAGCTGCCCATGTACTGGCCATTTTTAACATACTGCTCCTTCTCGCTAGTCTCTTGCATGTCAGCTCATTTAGAAATGATTTAAAACATAAATATTTTTTCTGAAAAAATAAATAAGGAACAAGTTACCTTAATGGTGGACACATTATAAGAGCACCTCCCAGGGAACAGACACACATCTGAACAATCCTGTCAAAAACTTGACCTGGCTTTGCTAGCAGTTCAGAAATGTACTTCTTTCACTTAGCATCCTAAACCTATCCAAGAAATGTTGGTGCCTAAACCTAACCAAGACGTTTTGGTGCCTAAACCTTACCATGGAGTTTTCTTGCCTTAACGTTGTTTTGGGAATGGTGATATATTTCATTTTGGGAGTCACTGACAATCTATTCAGTCGTATAGGTATCGGGTTGTGTTGTGTTTAGGACATGAAGTGGTGGTGTTCATCCCACATTCGTCTACAGGGGCCACCAGAATAAACCAAAAGTTCCTTGTAGCAGCTTTAAAATTTCTGTCATAACTAAATCCACTTGTGACTGTGTGTTGTGATTGCTATTCAACACAGAACCATCAGCATGCACCATCATGCACGGTGTGACAGTTGTGGAGGTAGCCGTGTCCTCTATGGGACTGTCTGGAACTGGCAGGTATGCGCTGCATTGGCAAATCCAAAGTGTCCCAACAGTCTGCCACGGGTCTTCACATACTAACACTGGGCAACAGTTTGCATAGGATCACAGGAACATGAGGTATCTCTCCCAATGTTAATTTAATTTGAGGTGCCGTACATCCTCCCATTCTCTACCTCTAGCACAAGGACATCCTCTTCCCCTCAGGGAGAAGCTTTCGGGGAAGAGGTTTTTTATTCCAGACTCATCAGCACAGAACTGTGAGTGCTGTGGCACTGAAAACAAGGATAGGAAAACAGGAGACTTGATTTGGTATGACGGCCAGCTCCGCCACACCTGCTGATAATGTATTCCCTCTACCTTTGACTTTTTCACATTTTCATAGAATGTCTGCATTCTACTTTTGTACGCTCAGTGAGTCTGACATCTTAAAACCGAAGAAAAGTGTGTCATCATCTTAGGCTCTCCTTTGCCATCAGAAGAATGTCAAAATCACGTTTCTTCTCTTCCTGAAGGCAGATTTGATCAAATCGGCATCCACACAAGTGGAATACTGAGGTTTGTGTGTCGTCAGGATTTGCCCTGTGCGTGACAACTGTTGCCGAATATTTCAAATGAGACCAGTTGTTTATCTTTTTTTAGATTTCTATGAATTAAACATACTCTGCATTTATACAGTACTGCTTTTTAAGTAGGAACTGGAATGTGCACAACGGAGGCCATATCTGTTGTATCGCTAAATATTTGTCTTGTTGAAGTGCTTCCACTCATCTGAGGATCCATTGTTTGCGATTGTGTACTCCAATCTACGCATTTACAGGAAGTCCTCTGTCATCAACTGTGCAATCAGTTTTAAAGATGCTTCAAATCACATGTCATAGATGCATCTTGTTGTCCAAAAGAACTCTGATTCTGGTCGAGTAAGAATCAAGGGAGCTCTCTTTGTGACAAAGTATATTTTTGGGTTTGATCTTTTCCTGACATTTTTCTGCTAATCAAAGAAAGTATATGTCGCCCGCTTCAGTAATGGCGTGAATGAACATAATGGATGGTGAAATTTCCAATGCAATCTCTGTACAGTGATTGGGCCTTCATGCGTTGAGCCCCAATTATCGTAAAACCTTTGAATTCTTGTACCATCATTGTACTTAGTGTATAAGAAGCTCCAGCACTGATGTGGAAGTAGGTCTTAAACTCACATTTGCATGTTTATTTTGGGAGCCTTATTAGCATTGGCAAACATGAACATCCGGCAGAGGGGAGGGGAGAAAGGAGGCGGAGAGCAAAGGAAATGTTTCATAACAAAATAAATTGATTCCCAAGTTCAGAACTGTGTTCCATCCAATGATTCAAGTGTTTAAAGATTGCTCTGACATCTCTGCTTGTCTAATGCTGGAAAACATCCAACCATCTATTATGCTCTTTGCAACTGTGGCCTGGAGGAGACGATGACGTCAAAGGAGACAGCAATCGTTAATCCTTTACTTTTCTGTACTTTAGCACAGACTGAAGAGATCAGCACTTATTGTCATGAGGACGCTGATCCGGCACTGCTTGAAAGGGTTGATTGATCAACAACAGTATCTCCAGCACCCTAAACCTCGGTGCAATCATCTGCCTTACATTTCTTCCAACAACATCTTTCCCTTTCAGTTGTATCCCGAAATGTGGATGGCCGATATCTGGGTTCACACTACAGCATCCCTGACACGAAGAAGAACAGAGGATAACATTGTGCACGACGCAGTATGAATACAGAAAGGCCACAGCAGCAACTCAGCTTCTATTCAGAGCTCATTGTTTTGGTTTGTCAGTCCATATGGTTGAATCCCCGGAAAAAAAAAATAGAACCGTGGGCAGCCATTTTCAGCAAACAGCCTCACACAAGATGACTGTATGCTACCTGCTCAGCATGAAATGGCGAAGATCCGAAGTAAACAAACGGTTGACGAGGAAGGTTGAACATTCAACAAGCCAAAAAGGAGGCGAGCAGTATTTTTTTTTTAGGAGTTGGTGGACAAGACGTTAATCAAGTATCAACAAGAGTATAAAGACAAGCGACTGAAATTCAACATATAAATCTAGTAGATAACTGTTTACTAAATAATTACAACTACATTTTAGGACATTGAGCAGATGCTTTTGTCCAAAGCGACTTACAGTAATTCATACAGACATTCCTACACTGATGTCGGTGGCTACCATGCAAGGTGCCAACCAGCGCATCAGGAGCAGTTGCAGACCAGGGGAATTGCACCAGCGACCTTCTGATAACAAGACGCTGGCTCTACTCCTGAGCAACAGGGGTGGACTTAGTTACTAAGTATCCCCACATTTCTTTATTATTCTTTCTTTCCATTCAATAATTTTAAAGAATGGAGATACAGAAGAATACGACTTCAACTGTTTAAACTGCTCTGAGTTTCTTTGGGGATTTTCTGCCTCCTAGTGGTTAGAAACCAAAACAACCCAGTTTTGTGATCACCGCCCTGCAAAAGCATTCTTAAAATATGCAACCACGCCTGTAGTTCATAGCGATGATGCACATCGACACAGAAGTGATTTCTGAGTAAAATGAAAATGTTTTCGCTCACCGCCTAGACTTCTCTGAACCACAGGGAACAACCTTGCAATAAAAACATTCACAAACCTGTAATCATTCTCACATACAACAGACACTCAGCTCAAGAGAGAGAGCGAGTGCCTCCAAGTTTGGCCTTCCAGTCTCTCCAGAGTTCTTTATGCAGTCATTCAACTGTCGTTAATTATAGCCCAGAGGGTAATTGTCACAAGTCATCGGGGGGTTTCTGGTGGCTGTTGTCACACAGGTGGGATGTCAGCCACCTTAACACGAGGTGAAAAATACACAAAGTCTCCTTCCCGTAACTGACTTATTCCCAAAATGTAAGCTGTCTCGATTAAGTGAAGTTATGTATCATATTAACACGTTTCTGAGTGTTTTCTGACATGCTTACTAACACAATCTTCTATTTAAAATTGGTGGTTACAACTAAAATGTAGCTGCTTTCTGATGAGGGAAAGTCTGAATTGGGTCAGTAGTTCTCTTACTCTTGTGATCAGAAACATTAATCTGCTGCTCAACACTGAGGCTGTTCTGAAAGTAGTGTAATAATCTAATAAATAAATAAACTTCTGATCAAGCCATATAAATTTCACAAATGTTTGGTTAGTCACGCAGACTTCCTCTAAAGCCCTTTTCTATTTTGTATCGATACAAATACACATATATGTTTTTGCTCCTCTCTTTTAAATTCAGTTGTATTTTATTATGAGGATATTTATTTATATTTTTCCCTGAGTTTTAGAACGTAAATTCATGTAATACCCTCTTCTCATCTTTCTTCTGCTTTCCCCCACTTTGAAATGCATCTGATGAAGAAATATGTGCTTTATATTGTTTGTGTTTATGATATCCTGAGGAATTGTGTGCATTCTGTATTTAGTCATCCCCTTTTGTAATGTAGATGGTTCAGCCAGAGTTTCTACTCTGATCGATGTGTTTTTGTTTATTTGTTATCTCCTGTAAAATGGGAATCCAGCAAAGTAACATCCCCCGATACAAACACGCTTAAAAAAGACGACTAAAAAATGGAAAAGCAACGACCTGAAATATGGTTCTTTGCTGGATTCTCAGCTAATCAGCGTCTGATTATTTCATGAAACAGCTGTTGGCAGTCAAGCACAGAGCAAATCTGATGAAGCAACATGTGAAACGTGTACGTGGTTCGCTCCGTGTTGTTCTCAGTGTAATCTGGTGGTGCACTGACAGTTACCAGCACCAGCTCCACCCAGGAGAGAAGCACTGCTACACACGGAGATATTCGTTTTTTAGACACAGATGCAGATGCTGGCGTATTAGCTCATTCTGTGTAATCTGTTTAATTGGCATTAATAATAAATCATGCAATCGTTTTACCGACCAAAAGTGGTCAGTGGTCGATGAACCATCCCCGTACTATTTTCCAAACTTTCTTTTTGCCCAACATTTACTTTTCTAAGAAGCTTGGCTTGGTCATGCATCATTTATAATGCATCACTCTTTTTTTCTTTTTTTTTTTTAGATGAAGATTTAGGCCCCTTTAATTCCAGGTAAGCGCACTAATGAGCTGTTTTTCAATTCAGCACCATTCAGCACAACTCTTCCCTCGGAGAACATTTCTTATCATGTATTTTTCAAGCGATGCATTTTTAAAGTGATATATCAGAGTGATTGCAGGGTTGAAGTGGATCGTGGATGGTGCATCGCGGGGGCCACGAGGGGGGAAGAAGACATGCAGAAACATTCAAAGAAGAAGAGAGGAGTTGAAAGTCAACGTGAGAATTTAAACCCACCGGTCAGTGGTACATGTCTCACATAAATATGCAGTATGTGCATTGGTAAAAAAAAAAAAAGTGCTTTTTTTTTTTTTACATACCATTTCATGTTGGTGAGCTCTGCAGTAAAATAAAAACAGTTATGTGGTCCTACACCACATAAATGTTAGCTAACGCAACATATTATTGTGGGTTTTTGTGTTTTTGATCGGATGTTACGTAAACAAAATTTGCTATCTCTTTATCATTAATGTGAAGGATTCAAACAAATAGGAAGACAGATAAACAGCATAGGCTTGCTCATGCAGACAAATAGGTTGTCAAAGGCATTGTAAATGATCAGAATTGTTGCTTCAATAAATCTAATCAAGGTTATTGATAGCATTTTAGTCGTCAGTTGTCCACTAAGGGTTTGTTTACAGCAGTTACCTTCATTCAATCTGGTAGCCAGCTAAGGGTGTGTGTTGCTGCCTGAGTGGAACTAGAGGAAAAAAAACAAGAAAAAAGGCAAGAAAAAATTGCCCCCTCCCAAAAAATTCAGTTGCTTTTAAGTCAGATCAAAGAATGATCTCGCAGGAGCCGTTTCTTTTTACACCTACCATTAAAATGCGCCTCGTAACGAAAAGAGGTCACCTGAGACAACATTTACGCCAAGGTTAATACATGGGGAAGAGTCTGTTGTGCGAGACTAATATCACAATTAAAAGTTTTGTCCAACAACATTAAAGACACGGAGCACATTTGCTGTCCATGTGCTTCTAGTCTAGTTGGATCTTTCTTTCCACTAGTTAGCGAGTTTGATTGCGTACATCCGAGAATCAGCGGCGTCTAATGCGGCCACTTACACCCGCTGGATCCACGCTATCACTGTGTTAGAAATGTGTCGGCCTACTCGCTTGATGCCCATTCTTCATTATCAAATCCATTCCGCCTTCTTATTGGGAAACATTTCCAGATCAATGACACCCCATGCCACCTTTTCACTGCTACCTTGCACCCTGGCAGATGCTGATGGTAGTCATCGATGTCCTGACGCCAGGCATGGGTCGCGTGCGGTTGACGCAAAGAGCTTTGAGCAAAGAGAAAATACGAGCGAAGAAGAAGGGAAACATGATGTTATAGTAAAGAGTCAAATGAGACCAAAACAGAGGGAGAGAAAGAAAGGGATGAAATGAAGGGATAAAGAAGGGCCTAAGCATATTTTATCTCATGCTATATCCGGATTAAAGTATCAAACCGCCTGTACAAAGGTACTGGAATACAGGAAATCTAGGACATCTACTTTCCAAAAGACCTCCGTTGACGTGTTCCCACCTTCCGTTTTAAAAGCTTGTGCCTCTTGGTTTAGTGGCTCGGGTGATTATAGATCTTCAGTGCGTTTGAGGTGTACCATGTTTCATCACTCTGTCAGGCCGAGGGCAAAAAAAAGCAGCTTGAATGAAAATAACCCCAAGGTTAGTGATTGGAGGGGAAGGGCAGGGAGAGGAAACGTCAATGCTGAGAAAGAAACCGAATGCCTCTCACACACACACGCACGCACACACACACACACACACACACACACACACACACACACGCAATCCCCATTACACTCACCTGCAGTGTCTGTGAACTCCAGCCACGGTTTCAATGATGGAGCACTCTCCCTCATTTAGACAGAATGCCAGGTCCTTGTCTTCCACACAGGGCTTGAAGACCTCTGAACTCAGACTGGGAAGTGTGGGGGCCATCGCTGCAGGCAAGAGAAAGGACAGAGGGATAGATTTAATTACTATTGAACAGAAGACAATTGAATTGAAGCTCATTCGTCCCATCCTTTGCTTTTGAAATAAAAGCACATTTGCACAGGAACGTCTCCTCTCATTTATTTATTCTTTAATTTCATTAAATTTCATTTTAATATGCTTCTGCACATGGCATGTCTTCTGAAAGTGCAGATTCTATTGTATAGGGAAGTAAAAGTAAAGATATTGTGTTAAATTATTACTTTGGTACAAGTGAAAGTCTCCCATTCAAGGAGTACTCGAGTAGAAGTCTTAGAGTACCTGACATGAAATGTCGTTATCGGCAGTGGTGCCTGGCCAATTATCAGATCTGACATTCAGCATTTTTCTGATTATCAGAATCAGTGTTGGTTTTGTTTTGTGCTGCTTTAGCTGTGAAGTATGAAGTCTGCTAAGTAACTAGTAACTAAAGTACAGCTACCAAATAAATGTAGTGAAGCAAAAAGTAGAATATTTGCCTCCAAATGTAGTGGAGTGGAAGTATTAAGTAGAAGAAAATTGAAATGCTGAGGTAAAGCAAAAGTACGTCAAACTTGTACTCAAGTACAGCTGAGTAAATGTACTTAGATACATTCCATCACTGGTGATTGATTTGAACACTCTCTTCGGCTTGAACGAGTCGACTTGATTTCTGAAACTCAGGATAGCCCGAGGAAAAACTTTCTTCATAACTGTCTGAGTCAAATTAGCATCTTACGGTTTGAAGGTTTCCGACTTTGACCTGATGCAACAGAGAGAGCGAGGCGGTGTAGCACACGTTATTGACCGCAAAAAAAGAACTGTGCTCGTCTATGATTATTGTCACCAGTATAATCCTGAACTGCATTTCTGTCATCAGACTTGATGTTTGTTTTCAAAAGAAGTACTTTAACCGCAATCCCTCTGTGAATTATCTCCTCCCGCCGCCACAGTCAACACGGTTGGAAAACAGAAGAAATAAATTACGGAGGTGAAGGAGGGAGATGATAATATGTTACATTGCGCAGAAACAAAAGAGAGCGAGAGAGAGAGAGAGAGAGAGAGCGAGAGATGGGCCCGCTGATCTCGCTTTAATTCTCCTCTTCTAGCCTGACCCTGAGCCGCTCTCACATAAAGAGCATGGCTGCCATGAACAGGCACTGCAATGCAGAGTTCTCCACCCTGTGAAATATGCACAGCTGTCAGACGTGTGGTCACAGCCGCGGATAAATATTGCGTGCTAGCATGTGCAACCACAAGCTTGCGTATGCAGATATTCTATCAAAATCATTCATGCAGACACGTGTTGGCACACGCGCACACACACACACACACACACACACACACACACACAAACAGGTATACAATAACACTCAGAAGCTCTTCACTCCGTCATGTAGTCAAGCATTGAAAATTGGATTGACTGGTATTACGCTCAATACCTTGCAAATACAATTGGATTACATATCTGATTCTGCTTTCATCCATTTATACTGCGCACACAAACACACACCGTTTTCAACGCACGCACGCTCACACACCATATTCTTCTAATTGTCACCCTGTTTCCATCATCCTTTCTGGTACCAGCCTGCCTCGTCTATGTTGCACAATCAGCCTTTTTGCGCTCCTGGCAGCCCCAGTGGCCCTCTTTTTTCATCCGAGGCTCCGTGTGCGGAAGGAATAAAAAAACAAAAAACAAACAAAAAAAAAAACCCTGTAATCCGTTTGTTGTGCCCCAGTGTCCAGTTCAATCTATGTTTTGTTTATGGCCATTGATCGATAAATCCGGGGCTTTTGATGTAAGGCCCAGGAGATGATGAGAGATCAGAGGGAACACAAAAAGAGATATGTGGCACTCCCGAGGCCAAGCGAGACTCCACTCTGTCAGAGTCGAAACTTTGGAAAATATCGTCTTAACCACTTACTGTAAAAAGGCTCATATGATATCTTCAGATGCATTTAGGGTCTCGCTCTTTTTTCTTTTAAAGGTGCACTGTGCAGTTTTGGGGAAGAAATTTGAATCAGAAGAGAAGGATCTTCATTGACTTATTTTTTATCCGTAAACAAATCAATAAACTAAGTAAACAAACTGACCTTATAGGACAACACAGTTTCATACTGTTTCACTTTGTCTACATTTGGCAGACCCTGCCACCTTTTTAGCTTCAAATGGTGTACTGGGGACTTTATTTCTGAGCACAGCTTATCAGTTATGGGAAAAAAAAAAAAATATTTCATAGATTTTATTATTCCCTCCTTAATATTGTAAATCTAAAACAAATCAGAGTTTGAATATCTTCTCCAAAACTACATAGTGTCATGGTTTGAGTTTTTCTTTGTTGTTATTTCCTGTTTTATTTTGAAGTTCTGCCACTGCCAGTGTTTTGCTTCTCATTTCCTCCCTTTGTCTGTTTTCCCATCCTTTTCACTCCTCACTTTGTATCTACTAGTTACTCACCACTTGTGTATTTGAAGTCCTTGTCTTCCCCTCTCTGTCAGTTAGTCTTTTATGTCCTGCCCTTGTGTTCTTGTGCCTTTGTGTCCCATCTTCCCGTTGTATGTTTTCAGTTTTTGGTTCCTGGTTCTTTGCGTTACTTCTGGTTTGTGATTCCTTTTGCTTTTGTTTCTTGGGTTTCTCCTGTTGCTACATCTTTGCATTTTGCATTTGTATTTCAATATTTAAGCTTCTTTTCGTTCTAATTACCTGCCTGCATTCTGCGTTTGTGTCCCCTTAGTTTAACCGTGACACCGTGACCCCAGCGGCTGTAGCTCAGTGGGTAGAGCTGTTCGATCAGTGATCGGAAGGTCACTGGTTTGATTCCAGGCTCCCCTGGGCGGGACTGAGCTACATGCCGAAGTATCCTTGAGCAAGATACTGAACCCCAAAACTGCTCCTGATGTGCAGTTGGCACTAGCCTCTGCCATCAGTAAGGGTCCTGCAATGAGCTGGCAACTCATTCAGGGGTGTACCCTGGCCATCGCCCAACGAGTCACTGGGATAGGCTCCAGTAATCCCCCTGAAGAAGGGGGACAATAACATCACCGCAACCACGTGAGGGAAAAAGCGAGCAAGAAAACGAAACGAAATGAAACATAGTGCCCCTTTAAATTGAAGTAGGGGAAAGTATAAAACTAAAAGGTAATATATTCAATATATGTTGCACTTTTCTAGGTGGAATAATTTTTGAAAGTAGGCCTCAAACCCCAGCTGCCTCTCTCACTCTCTAGGCTTTAAAAGACACCGGATTACATTTTTGTATTATTAATTTCACAAATTCCCCGAGTGGATTGCTCAAAAGGTTATCTATTCCAAGATGCAACTTTAATAATAGAAAATAGAACACAATGTCCCCCCCACCCCGTTGGTACACACATCCCAAGGAATCATTCTCACAACGTTTAAAGTCCGTCTCATCTTTGATTCAGAAGGCAGCATTGACCACATGTGAAGAACGGCACGTTTGATACAGAAAGGCAACTCCTGCTACGCTAGGTCACCAGTTTTTTGGGTTTTAAACACACGAGGCAGAGCTTTTTCTGACAAAAGAGGAAATTGATTTTGTGCTGCGAGCCTAAGCATTGATATATTTACATTAGAAAAAGCCAAGGTCATGCAGATACCAGAAACCCTTTTAGTACCTGCATCGCGAGTCATCTTATCTGCGCTTCAAAAACATATCTCATTTCAAAGAACCAGTGAAGAAGACCTTTTCCTCATCTGTTACGATTATATTCTCTCCCATATGAAAAGTGGCTCAAGTGCAGCATCATTTCATCTGTCACACGTTGTTTGACGGAGCGGAGGGGCCGGATGTTTTTGTGCGCAAGGTCACCGTGGCACGAATGACGCAGCACATTGGGGAACCGATGATGATGATGTATGACGTCTCAAAATACTCTCTTTTCATGAGGGACAAAGCTCCTGCGAGATTTTTAAAAACACACTGTAGAGGCGTCTTTTGTACATCGGCCCCGTTCTTTCAGATGCCGAATGTGCCAGTTTCACACCTAGAGAGAGGCAGGCTGACGTGAGCGTTCTTAAATTAAACATATTATGCAAAGTTTTTTAAAAATGTGCACAGGAGTTCCAGAGTGGCTGAAGTTTCCTGTGTTTTTCTTTTAATACTGGATGAATCATGTGAACCTGTTCAACCCGCGAAAGCAAACGCACACATTTCGACTCGCTCTCCGTCTCCTTTTAAAAAGCAGAAATAAAAAGCCTCTCTCACCTGTTATTCCACCAAATAAAAGGCTCCGCTATTCTTCTCCAGGTGCAACAAACAGCCTGTGCTGATTACCTCTCGGAAAAAAATCTGCAAAAAAAGAAAGCTCCTCTTGAGACTTAAAGGATTACCG
>OMLP01008763.1:13032-24377 GCA_900302685.1 Spondyliosoma cantharus | reverse complement strand
ACACACACACACACACACACACACACACACACACACACACACACACACACACACACACACACACACACACACACACACACACACACACACAGGGTCGAAAGCTCTTCCGTTCCCTCCTGTTTCTCCGGGATGTGATGCATCAGCGTGTACGATATCAAACGTGACGCATCATTTCGCAGCACGTCAGAGAGGAGAACACAAACCGAACAGAACCCCGACCCGTTCGCCTCCCCGGGGCACAGAAAAATGGGAGCGTTTCTGTAGCGACGGAGGGGCGAAAATGATTGTTTTCTCAGATGTTCTGTGGCCCCGCCGTTCCCCACGGTGACGGTGACAGAGGCATTCTGGGATAGGCTGTGGCTGCGCTTGGCAGGCCTCGAAGGCGTCAGTGCTGTTTCTCCCGGGACGTACTGGCACCGCGTCCCAACCCGCAACGCTGCAGCAGCCTAATTAAAACCACACCGCTCCTCCTCTGCTGCTCCTCCTCTGCTGCTCCTCCTCTCCTCACAGAGTCACATCCCCTGACTCACACACACACAATCGCACTGAAAACCATCTTAAAAGCTGTTTGCTAAATAATTCTCACTCGACGTGTTTGTTTTAATCAACTCGCAGCACCAGATGGGTGGAGTTTAGAGCATCGGATTCTGTTAGATAGGTTGTCAATCAGGGAAAAACAGCATCGAGTTAAGTTTCAAACACTCTCTTGTGGTCTCTGTTAAATTAACATTCTGGCGCTCTCTGCGTTGTCATATGTGGTAACAAAACCCACCCATCTGGCTTTAAAGTCAGTCGAATCAAACGACTATGAAAGAAGCATGTGCACATACGCTCGTGGCCCAGGTCTGACTCAGAGTCCACACACGGAGTGAACTTTTCACACAAAGACACGGCGGCAAAACGTGCAGATTCAACAGTTTACATCCAAATGTTTTCCTGCTCGGCTGCGGAGGTCTCCTGTTAGCTCATTTCTCTGCTAACATTAGCTCAGATGTCATCAATCAAGAGCTTGTTAGGGTAAAAAAAAAAAAAGTCAGGTTGTCAGAGTTCACTGAACATGGCTCAAATACTATTTGCAAGTCATGTCTGTGGTTTGTTTCTGCCGCTGTCGGCGCCAGATGAGGTCGAGTCTTTTGCATAAGAAGTGCCAACAATTCTGACAATGTCAGGGAAGTGTTTGAGCCAATAACGTAGGCTTCGCTCTGATTGACAGCTTACTTGACATTATTTAAATTGTCCTGACTCGCCACCAGCCCGGTAGTCCAAAACATATAAATCAAACACGGTGAGGTATGTGTGAGTAGTTTTTTCACTCAGGACTGTTCGCAGACTGGCAGAGGACGGTCTTCTTTATACTCCGCTGAAGTCTCATCAATCACAGGCCTGTTAGGGCCAAGAAATTAGATACCCAGAATCCACTGGCACTGGCTGCATGTATCAGTCAGAGTTTAAACCTCACATGATCGTCGTAAGCTTGGGATTTAACAGAAGAAGAAGAAGAAGAGAGGGAAAAGTTCCTCATCGGGAGAACGCTCAAACTTTACGTCATCACTTTGAATTTAAATTCCAAACTTTTCCAGAACTTTTTCCCAAACTAAATACCAACTTTTCACAGCTTGTCATCTCCCACAACTGTGTAAGGATCCGCATAGCCGTGAGAAAGCTGTGTGTTATGGGACTTATTTAAATTGTGGCCTGCTACATGTCGAGCTTCAAAAAGATCCCACATGAACAGAGAATGCGTAAATACCAGGCAAGGCCTAAACATCAGGACACATGTCAGAGTTACTCTCCGTTACTGATGATTGTTTTTGCGGCTCGTTTGAGCTCCGTAACATCTTCCTCGACGGTCTCGTTCCACAAGAGCGGCAAAATCCCAGCGAGCGTCACGGGAGGTGCTCAGTAATTAGTTGCGTCTTAATCAGCCTGAGCTGCAGCGACTCTAACAGAATCCATTTTATCCTGGAATGCATCTCCTCCTCCCCAGCAGCGTGTTAGATAAGACGGAGGCTGAATATGCATGAAAAACCAAAACACGTGACACGAAAAAAATTCCCCAAAAGTTTTTGATGCTAACGAGCAAAACAAGCGTGGCAGGGTGCTGGGTGTCGCGCTGCTGTATGATGGAGTGTTTCCATACAAGTGAACAGCAAGACGAACGGTTCGCCATGAATATTCATTGTTTCGTGCATCAGTGGGAATTCTATGTAGTGTTTAAGCTTCACAGTGTGTAGATTGTGAAATTCCTCCCAGTTTCATGTCATTTGCAGAGGTGTGATCATTAAGTTTCAGGAGAATCGACTCTTCAGTTTTAAACACGACCCCCGCTGCACATAAACACCACCTCGCCGCCACAGTTTTAATTCTGAGATGCTATTTAACTGTCCAGGAAAATGTTTGTTTACTCCTCAAAAACAAGCAGATCATTATTTTGTCTTTGAGAAGTTCTTAACGTGTGTTTATCGGGCTAAAAATACTCAATTTAAATTTTAGAATTTGTTGAGGTAGCACACTGATAACCTGCGGTTTCTCAACGGAAAGCTCCCGACACAGCATCTGAGAACAATTAGAGTTTCCTGGTCGACAGATACCGGGAGCTTTGACCTACCGTGGTTCTTGCACGGCCCGGGACAGGAAGGCAACACCAACCCCAGCAGCAGTCGGTTCGCCCTGCTGCCATCTGCCAAGAGATGCAGAAGTATCCGCTGACAGACAACCAGACCACACAGCAGCTTCACTCCTCACACAGCAGCTTCACTCCTCACACAGCAGCTTCTCTCCTCAGACAGAACATATAAATTATGGCAAATAAATGAACGTTGAACCTCGAAGAAGAAGCTACCAGTCCGTCTTGGGAGCGACTCGCCGCAATTAAGTGCGTTTTCAACTGGTAATGGAAATGCAAATCGACGCAGGATGGTTTGACTCAAACGTGCCAGTGGAAAAGCCCGAACATGAGGCGGATTTTGTTTGCTTTGGATTGATTGATGTAGCTGGTACATTAGCATTTCTAAACATCGGTATATATATAACGTCCAATTATGTGTGTCACTGTGACATGATAAGTGTAAACAGACCACAGTGGCTGGTGGTCTCCATTTTGTGCCAGTGTAGCCACACTCTGGTCCTCTGGCACTAAAACACGCTGTGTTTCTTTTTTAAACGCTGCGCTCCAGATTTGTTTGTATTCTCATTCAGGAACTGTGATTCCCACCTTGGCCATCAATGTGTTGCTGATTCATTGATGCAAAAAGCTCAATATTGCACCTTTTTTACACTTAGCAGCTGGATGATATTGGACTCTAAGTGATGTGTAGCTGACGCTTGTTTGTGCTGCTGTGTCTTGTTTACAGTGTGAAGGCTTCTAACAGGATGATCACGCTCTCCTCTCCGCCACCGTGTGATTTAAGACGGAGCTCTCGCAGATTTCTGGCTGCCTTTTATTTTCTTTGTGCGCCGCCGCACACACTCGCACAGGCGACTCGCACGCGCTCTCTCTGTTATTGATATAAAAGGGAGAATCTGTAATTTGTTAGATTGGATTACGTCTGAATTACGCCGTACGGGCCCTTTTCGACAGAGTTGTTCTCTTCTGCAAATTGGATTAGCTCCTACTCTCCGCTTTGTCTTCAGCGTTGTGTGGTTAAGATGTTATTGGCATGACAGAAAGCAATATCTGGGGTTCTACTGTGTACTCTTTGTTTATACTGGAGACAATTGGGCCCAATGAGTCTCAGTCTTCGAGGCTCGGTCCTGAATTCATTTGGCCATATAAATTTAAAGGAGGGAGGGGTTCATGTACATCATTGAAAAGCTTCACTTAAATTTGGAAAACAGGGCGTATTGCCCCTTTTTACAAGGCATTTAAGTCAAAATAAAGCACAGAGCAACTTTAAATTACCCATAAATGATGTCCATCTGTTGTTTCTGTCACTTTTGTTGTTGTCACTCCCGACTTTATATTGTACACAGCGTTTATACAAAACGCCCCCAAAATAATCACACTAAACTAAATTAAATTAGTTCTTTACACACTGGAGATGACGAATAAACAACACACAAAATGCAAAATACTTGCCTGCAAAGATTTCTCATGAAAACTATTAAAAGTCAGCGATGTTAATCTGCTGCAGTCGCAGCACAAAAGTCCAATTAATCCATTATTCAGTCAGCTCGTTAGGCTAATCTTCTGCTAGCTCCGATATTATGAAGGTCACAGTGAGGAGTGAAGTTCTTTCACTCCATTCTTGTCTTTTGTGACCAGTTAAGTGTAAAGTTTCTGACCTAGATTCTCATGAATTAATGACACTTCAGAAGAGGATTAGCGTCCTGTTACCTGTTACCATCCTTTTAAGTGCCTGCACAAGATGGAAGTAGCGGCCGAGCTATCGTCGTATTTCACAACAGCTTGAGTTTCCTCACCTGCAAAACCCGAGCTTTTTTGCAATGCGTGTGCAGCGGCAGACGTAGCTGCCTACACACGCCGCGAGCGTTGGTGTTGTTCTGTCGGACGCGCGCCACCGTGCATGCAAATAGTCAAGCGTGGAGAGAAAAGAAAGACAGCAAGAATCACAGATCACGCTTTTGATTTTGGATTTAGAATTTAAATCGTGACAATATATACAAAACAAGGTGGAAACAGACGTTATTTCCTTCCAGCATCTTGCCACAACAGTCTCAGATGACATCTCGGTATTTACTTTCCTCAAAGTTTGCATAAGTGCATCCCACACACACACACACACACACACACACACACACACACTCTCCTCACTGCTGCGAGGCTACTTCCAGACCTTCCACCGTGAAGCTCCCCAGCGTTCAGCTCCTCAGCTCATGTAACACCCAGACGAGAAACTCGAGACGACGGTGAGTCACACTCTAAGTACCTGTGTGTAGGTGCGAGAGCGTCGCATCCCAGATTGCTCACTTTCTGTTCCAAGAAAAGGATGAAGGAGGAAAAGTTTCGTGCCACTTTTATTGTTTTTCTCTCCTCGGTTTGAGAGATAACATTTATTGCCTGTGGAGAGACACGAAATAGAGAAAGAAACGTTTTAGTGCTCCGCAGCAGGAGGACGCCGACTGTCTCTGCGCCGCGGGGATTTGTGTTTATACCTCCTCAAAGGTTCAAATGATCTGGAAAATGAGGAAATAAACACTTTACTGATTTAGCTCCTGAGGTAACACACGCTCATCCGTGTAATGCCGTCAAGTGTTTCGTCTCCGCCTCGTAGGACGACATAGCGGTGCCGCACGATATCACCGCACTCCCTAAAGGTTTCCAGGAAATCTATGCATTCCTCGTTGACTTTTTTTATATTCTTTAACTGTTGATTGCTTCCCTCGATTTAGACCGAATTTATGCCTCACTGTTTTGTTGGCCGCCACCAACACTGCAGCAGCTGCGAAGAATTACCGCGAGGAAACAATAAAATATCCCTCTCTCCTGAAAATGTGTCAGGAATGTCTTTAATTTGACGCGTCTCAGCCATTCAGAAACCTCACATCTCATTGTGTCACCGAAATCAATTCATGGTCTGGGCTCGTAATGCAGAACATGTGAGGATGTTGTTTGCTGTTGTGGGGCGTCCTTGTTTTGGAAAAAAGAAGAATATTCAAGCAAGAACAATAAGGATTTCACACGCGAGTTTGCCAATAATGACAGGGAGAGTGGCCTGCAGTTTTTTTTTTGTTTCAC
Organism: Spondyliosoma cantharus; assembly: GCA_900302685.1. Lineage (NCBI taxonomy): Eukaryota > Metazoa > Chordata > Actinopteri > Spariformes > Sparidae > Spondyliosoma > Spondyliosoma cantharus. The sequence goes on along the minus strand of OMLP01008763.1, from coordinate 18,679 downwards.
ATTTTTCATGTGGTGAATCTCATTTTGGAGTAAAACTATTACAAAATAAGGGAATAAAAGTGTTGTGAAAGAAAAGAGGAAGAAAGCGACGTGACTTCGACAAAATCCAGAAGATTTCACCACAGTTCAGCTCAGCTGGGCCAGAACGACTGAAAGTAAAAGTTCAGCGATAAATTACACCTCCTTTTTATTGCTACCGCCGTCGCTGGTAGGTCCTCGCTGGATGTTTTTTGAGTGAAGCGTCCGGTTTGTTTGGAATAAACACAGTAAGAAGTGGCTCGTTAAGTAAAACAGGAATTTGTGGGCTACCGCCTCGGTCACAGGCCACCTTCCCACACTTGTGACCAGGAACACCAGGAACTCAGGCTCATTATACTTTTTACAGGAAACCCATTTTACTAAAATCCACTCATCTATAAAACCAGATCCTGCACGGTGCTTTTAAATAGAAAACATCAATATTGAAATATTAACAACAACTGCAGGGAAGGTGTATTTATAAAGACTTTTTTCAAACTTGCTAAAACTGTATTTCATCGGGAGTCGGTGAAAATAAAAGTGAGATTAAGAGGCATTAAATTACAGAATAACAAATCGACACCTTCAAATTTGCTCGTGTAAAACGTATATCATTAATTTAATGCAATTCGTGTCCTGATATAGTCACAGTACAGTTAAATGAGCTGAGTTTCATGTCAGGAGGTGGAGGCGGCTCCGCGAAACAGCTGCCAAGCGAGACACCACTGTTCAAGACAACGTTCCAACATTTGTAAGTGTGTCACAACAAGCCGTCAGGACGTTTTCCAGCTGCGTTAGCGCAACAATGCTAGATTTCTTTTGACGTGACAATGAGACGTTTCATTTCATTGCCTGTTGTTAAAACGTCCTCGGTCTGTCTTTCCGGACGAGTAACCGATTAGCTTTTAAAACTTTCCAGGAACTCAAGTTCAGTTTCCCATTAACGCAGCTTCACCTCATCTCATACTGCTCGGAGCAAATTCGCACATTTTTGGGATCGACTTCATATGCAATCAGTGCGACACTTAACCCCCCTGTGCACTGAGCTTTAACACACCTACGAGAGTGTGTCTCTGACTCTTCTGTTCAGTGTCTGTCTTGATCTTTAGACTCTTGCTTGATCTGCTGATCTTGCCCAAATCTTGCACATAAACTCTGCAGCTCGCTCGCTCGCTCTCTGTTTTGTCTCAACGTTCCCCGAGATGCACGATTTTTAACCTTTCTGCTCCTCGTCTTGTTTTACATCGCAAGCATCAACCTGTGTAAAGGCAACTTCCAATATGTCTTTTTTTTGCGTTTTTCTCTCTTTAGTGCTTGACATGTTTCATCTTTATCTCACTCCCCCTCCCCGCCTCACACACACACACACACACACACTTTCCGACTCTCTAATTCTTTTTCTCTGCCGCTCTCTTTGAGTCTGGGAGGCTTAGACTTGTGAAGAGGGGGTGATAGTGGAAGAATGATGGAGGGAGACGGGACTGTTTGAAGCATCACAGCGGAAATCCAGAGTCCTCATTCACTGTGTGAAGCATATGGAGAGCACATGGCTGGAGTCTCGCTCCCTTTCTGTCTCCAGCTCTCCTGCTCGCAGAGGTTCGGCTTGGAAGGGCTCCGCTTTGATGGCGGTCCAAAACAATCTTCCTCTTCGCTCTTGACATTAGTTATGAGGATTAGTTGTTTCCTTCTGCAGCGTTGGCTGCAGCGTCAGCCCATCAAAGGCGTCCCAAAATGGTCCTGGCTATTTTTAGGCCGTGATTCCCTTTTTGTCTTCGGGCAGAGAGGATGTACGGTAGCAACCTGCTCGCCTCAAAACCCTGACTGGTGGTTTTGATATAAAAGACTAGACTGTGAAACTGGAGGAGGAGAGGGAGAGATGAAAGAGTTGGCCTGGAAACACTGGTCCAGTTACAGAATCCGCCGTTTGGAAATAGCGCGATTGTAATGGATTTTTCTGGCGAACACAACTTTCTGTTTTGGCCCCCGAGGACGGACGTGGAAGTGTTCATTCAGCACTTTGATCCAGAGATAGATTCTGTGTCTCGGCAGCTGCAGGTCAGATTCTCAATAAAATTCACAGCTGATGGTCACCAGAGGAGGAACCTTGTAGTTTTTGTTAGCAATCAACATCAGAACATGGCCTGGAATTCTACACCAGAACCATCACAAATACTCTGTCTCAGTCCTCTCAGTCCTGTTATGGGTGAGGACACACCGGGCCCACACTCAGGCACTGGCGGCGAAGCCAAATATTTGGGTTTTTGGATGATGAGCATGTTGATTTGACCGCAGAGCATTCACACTGATTGGCTGCTCAGAATGGAAAAAGAAAAGGGAGAGCCTCTTTAGCCTGTCGCTGTATTGTCCATAAACTCATCCGTCTCAATTTGCAACTTCTTACCAAACATGTTCTGGATAAGAAGTCGCTTCGTTAGCGAGCGAAAGAATGACGCTTTAGTAAGAAGGCGACCTTCGGAGGAAAAGCTTGCAATTTGGATCGTGACAGGCGAGCTGCCATCTGCTCGCTTGCTTCTCTAAGCATCTTAGTCGATGTGACGTATCTTCCACTGCGCAAAGGATTGTGGGTCAGAATTGCCAGAAATGCACGTTGGCTTTTACGCTGCGAAATGAGACCAAATGCCGGCGAAAGACATTTGACACATTATGTGTTGGGACATATAAAGTGTTTTTCTGGAATGCTAAATATTAGAACTTGGACTTGTTTTGCCTTCTCATCTTAGAAACACTTTCTTTTAGAGTGTTTTATTAATATTCATTTGAATTGTAATATAAAAAAGATCGTGGTTTTATTGTTTAAGGAAATTGGTCTTTGACATTTAACTAGATGAGCACAACTGCAGTCATACGTCTGCGTGACGTCTCCGCCCCTCCACTGGATCACCAGAATATGTTTGCTGGATATATAATCCTCGTCATTTATGCAAAAATGTTTGCGTTTGGAAATAGTTTGAGTTATTGGGAGACAATTACTGCTGTCTTGTTTCTCTGAAAGTGGAACTGGGCTCCTCGTCTGCCAAGAACCCTTCTGACATTATTGCTTGCTGCATGAAGTCCCAACTGTAAACTACAATTACATCGCATTCCAGGTCAGTCTGTGGTTGTCCAACACATTTATATTGCCTCAATTAACTTCTCCAGGCTTTAGACGTGAGGGATAAATTCACCAAATGGACCTCTGGGCTGCTGGCGGTTCCAGAGATATTTCATTTATTTATCGCCTCAGCATTGTTTGTGGCTCTGTGGCTTCGGCGTTCCTGGAGTTGTCACTTGGACGGGCCGGCACAACATTCCGATGAAAAACGCGGCCCACCATCGTCGGGGGGGGGAGTTGCCGTCGTATATTTTCTCCAAGAAACATGAAGGAATGTTTTTAGTTGAGTTAATTACAGAATACTTTCTCTAATTATTGCAATTCAAGACTGGTGTGACAAGAGAGCTGCATGTACTGAAGCGTTCGTCTTCAAGGAAACTGTTACTTCATGTCGGATTTTCAAAATAAATAAATAAGAGGGAGCGGTGGCAGCTTCAAGATCACGTTCAAGTGGGTTCGCCTGCACGGTTGCTAGTTAGAATCCTTTAATTTGTAGGTGCAATACATGGTCAAAAATATGTGAACACAGATTCAGACACTCGAGGAAGCCGATATGGAAAGAGGCTGCGGTGCTGAGGCTTTTGTTGTGTGTTCACATTTCAAAGAAGCATCGTCAGCCATGTTTTTTTGTTAATATTTGGCGTCGCCACGAGAATCCGACCTCTGACTTTGACTGGAAAGCAGCAGAGAGACTAACGGGAGACACGTGAAACCAATCCAAGTAGGTGTGAAAACAAACAAAGACAGGAAGTAAAGTTACTAGAAAATCGAAAAAACACTTCACGAGCGGTTGGATGTGATTGTTGAGCACGTTGTTCTAGAAACACGGCGCTCTAAACAGCCTCCTCTCTTCTGGTTCCCCGACTTTTCCACCAGAATTTTTTGGAGCCTGGCTGCAGAAACTTGATCCCGTTCAGCCACAGAAGCATCAGTGAGTCCAACACTGATGTTCTGGCGATAAGGTTTTGCTCGCTGTCAGCGTTCCAGTTCATTCCAAACATGCTGGTTTGAGGTCGGGTCTCTGTGCAGGCCAGTCGAGTTCCTCCACCGAGCTGGAAAACCAAGATTTCCTCTGATTGAAATCAAAAATCATACTGATTATATCAGTAAAGTTCTCAATTAAGTTCTCAAGTCCCAAAATGTATGTAAAATTGAGTTTAAATTGATTGATTATATGATATTATTTTACCTCTTGCTGCCATTATGCCATTAATGTCTGGCTGCTCTTAGTAAGACAGACTGAACTTCTCTACTGCTGTCATGAAACCAAGGCTTTACTGGAAATCTTGTAATAAAATCAGCTTTTATTGGCATTTCTTAAAAAAAATGATGTGGCTATTTTGGAAAGTTTGGGCTTTTTAATGTTGTTCTTACTGCTGCTTTATTTCATTGGTTTAAACAATCTTGATCAGGTTTACTTTTAAAATCTGATTGCTGAGTTTCATTCTTTGGGTTAATGGTTCAGGTCGGAATTTGGGACTTGATTCTGACTAGTGTTTACGGTGACAGTGACGGATGGATGGATTAAAAGAGACTCAATCAACTGTCCTTCTGCAGAAAGTGACACGATGCTGCTTTACGCATGCAAACATGCAGTTTTGTCGTCTTTTGGTTGTTTGAATATGACGATTATTTTCTTTTCTGCACTTTTTTTTCCACTGAGCTGCCCTCATGTACGCTCATCTCATATATGAAGGAGTGGAAGGCACGAAAGATATTGTGTTGATACAACTCATGACGCCGATGTGGGAATACCGAACCCTATAAAAGAAGTTCTACTTTGGATTCTACTCTAAGAGGCCGACACGAGCAATTCCAGGATGCATCTCGTGATCTATGAGAGAAGATCCGAGGCTGAAGTTGCAGCCGGGAAGTTGCATTTTACACGATATGCACCACCTGGACATTCGCTCTACATGCGTAGTTATATAAATTCAAAGCGGAGGAGAAAAGCCTTACTCAGCATCCTTTCCATTATACATAAAGGGGAAGTAAAGATCCTATTAGTGCCACACTTTAAATTCATATAGACAAACTCTTCTCGCGCTTCCTCCTGATGCTCATGAAAGATTCCCATTCCCAGGTGACCTGACCCACTTCAACTCGCTGAACCCGCTGCTGGCAGGTAACATATCGGATCAGAACTTATCCCTCTTTTCATTGAGATCTCTGTTACATCGCTGGGTATCTTACTTTCAGAGACGATATTAACGGACACGTGAGATTCAATATATACTCATGAAACATCTTCTCTCTCTCTCTAAATGGCCCGTCCCACTTCTTCTTTGCCAAAGCCGGCCTCGACATATGCTCTTTCATCCACTTCTTCTGCTCCACCTTGAACGCCGGGATTTACGGGGCTCAGCTGCTCCGCCTGGATCTCTCTGAACGTAGCGAAGAGCACGAGGCCTCAGGAATGTCACAAAAGATCCAGGGTCAGGGAGATCACCGACCTTGCACCCTCCTATCTTTGGTCATAGTCCTGATTTAGTGATGCAGCCTAAAACCCCCCCCCCC
>OMLP01008759.1:2113-13255 GCA_900302685.1 Spondyliosoma cantharus | reverse complement strand
GGTAAGCTTGTTTGTGTGGGGTCAGTTTTCAGTGTGTGTGTGTGTGTGTGTGTGTGTGTGCGTGTGTGTGTGTGTGCGTGCGTGTGTGTGCAGATTCTTACGAGATCTACTTGATCCTTAACTAATCCCTTTGTCAAAACATAGGGGACACCTACATTGGCTTTTCACATAGGAGCCACACAAACACAACATACTCTTTCTCTATTTCACTTCACTATTTTTTAACTTGCGTACACACCCATTTTGTAAAGTTGTAGTCCTACTTGATCTTAGTGTAAGGCTGTGCTTGAGGGCAGATGCAAGAAGGATTTGTGATCAGATCACACCCCTGTATGAAATAGAAGTATCACTTTAAGTATGTCAAAACATTAAAGAAGTGCCAGTTTTTGTAAAAAATGTTTCTTTCTGAACCTCCCACTACCTTGCACAGAGCTGGAAATCCATCCTTCTGTCGAAGAAGCAAATGGACACAGAAGTAGGCCTCATTTGTCTGACTGTTTAAAGGACTTGTCAAAACATTGTTTTTTATGGAGTAGAAATATTTAAAGAGGACTGTTTGTGGTCTTGTGGAAGCTACTCAAAAGGACTCAATGAACATTTTCAAGTCAGTAATCTGAGATAGCCATTAACTGGTAATAATGGGCAGAATTGATTTCTGCCACTTAAATTAACATTAACATTAACATGCTCTGTCCATCCTCTGCAGCACCCTCCTATATCCAAAGCTACGTTTGTTTATTTTCTTTGCCATTTCCATCGTGTCTCCCTCAATCTGGGAGGGCTGCAGGGGCCGGTGCACCCTCCCTAAATATTTAGCAGGCCGTGACCCGGGCCCCGCACAAAGCAACCTGCGCACTTCATAATATGTTATGGCCCAGGGGAAAGGGTAACCCTATACTGCTTAAAACACAGAGATATGTCACATACCACTCTGTCAAATAACCTATTTAATAAGTTATTTAATGAAGCGATTCAGTCCGTTTATAGAGTAACTCAATACCCTCTTCAGAGCAGAGATACAGAGTGTATAAGATGATGTGGCACGTAGACTAGTGGGGAGTAATTTGGTTGTTGAAATCGTTGCCTCTGTGGACATGTACTGTCAAGTTAATTAGTAACGTGGGAAAATGTTGAACAGAAAAGAGTGGAATCACATATTTCCCTTGTCAGGTACATGCTCAGATCTTGTGCACTTGTGCGTGCAAAAATAGAAGCTGCGCACCGTTTGCATTCATGTACACAAAACCAATTAACCTGAACTTGTGAACACGATGAAGATGGACCGCGTGCAAAATTCCTTTCTGTTTTGTGTGTCCTCAAAATCGTTAAATGATTTTGAATTTTTTTCCAGCACTCCACATCTCATCTGAGATGATAATGCCACATCTGTCCAGATCCATTTGGCTATTACAGACACACACACGCACACACACACACACACACACACAAACCCACGGCAGATTTATGTTGTGCTCACAGAACCTGGCACTCAGAACCTGGCACAAAAAAACAGGAGAGAAACTGTATGAAATCAGCTGATGTTGTGAGAGAAAGTCAAGGCTACTGATTAAAGATGTGCAGGGGGAGTGAACGAAGGGAGATACACAATGGGAGAAAAGGGGAGAAAGACAGGGAAACGAGGTCTGAAGGGTTTTCACATCCCAGCTCTCCCCTACCCCTTGTGCCCCCCTGATAAAGACAGTGATGCATTGTGGGAGACAGGAAGTGCAGAGGAATCTCTCTGATAACGACCAAAAACAACAAAAGACAGGCTGCAGATCAAAAGACTGACACATGAGCAAACATACGTGCGTACAAGCGCACACATATGTAAACACGCAGCCATAATCTCTCTCTATCAGGTGCACCAGAGTGTTTATAGTGTGAGGGCCACACCCCAAACAGATCACACACCAACATGGATAATACGACAACTGAGAGTGTTTCGGGATACGACATCTATATCTATCTATATCATATCTAACTCACTTTCATCTAACCCATTCTTAAATCTGACATTTTGACAGGGCTTAAAGGTATTGATTCTCGTAATACAAGTCTCTGCTGCAGACTTTCATGGCCAATTTTAGTTGGAAAGTCAACAAGTATCATAATAGTTTGATTTTATGGAAAGAAAAAGAGCAGGTTTGTACGTTGCAGCAAAAATATTTTAGTCTATCATCTGTCATGGACTGTTTAATGAAATTACCGAAAGTATTTGTTTAAAATGGTATCCAAGTATGAAGATTGGTTTGGAGTTACATTTTCCAGTCCGTCTGATAGTAGCCGAGATGATTGTGAATACAAACACTGAATCTGCTGGTTCACACAAGGTGACCGTGGCTTGCAAAGGAGATGTGGCAGTCGTGTTTTGGTCTTTCGAGAACTCCTGAAAATGCAGGATCGAAAACAAGAAGTAAGCATAGATAAAATAGCCGAATCAAAGGTCAGAGTTTTTAGATTTGTTGTTACTTGGTTGCTGCTCCTTTGTTCCCAGCAAAGACTTGGTGCTCCATCTTCGGGGGGGGCCATCGGTTTTGGATAAAACATGGATATCAAAACGATTCAAACTTCGTTTTAATCTTCTTTGGATGCCAGATGGGCTGAGAAAGGGCCCAGGCAGGAGAGCTGAGGCTCAGGAATGCAGAGTTTACTTCGGGTTAATAGACAGAAAGGAACTGAATAAATATTACATGTAGTTTTTTGAGGGGAGAGCTCAAAAATGTTTCTTTGGTAAAGAGAAGAGAGAGGAAACCAAAGTCAGGAGGAGTAAACATAGGGAAGAATAAAGAGAGAGTAAAGACAGTTAGAGACACATGCATCCATGATTGATGCAACAACCTTTTGCATCAGTTAGCAATTTCACAAATCTAATTAAGATTCATTATCACTTCAGTTTTTTCTCAGAATCAACCAATCTCTCCAACTTGATTTGTTTTTGTATTCAGCACCAACATAATGTGTAACCATATTGATCTTTGTATTTGTCAGTCTCATAATATAATTTGTTGTGTGCTGCGTTTTTCCATTTAGACATGCACACAAGCCTGTATGTGTGTTTGGGTTGCTAATTTCAGGGGTGTGGGCTCATGGGGTGCAGTGGGAGCCCAAAGACTGACATCATAGCTGATGTAATTCACTGGCCGGAGCGTTGACGGTCCCTCCCAGGTGGCTCACAGGCCCTAAAAAGAGGACAGATTAAGTTTTCTGGAAGAATTGAGAAGGAGAGAATGCTGACTGTGTGAGTGTGTTCATGTGTGTTCAAGGCAGTTTTGTGTTTATTTGATCATTCTTTGGTTTAAAGAATGCACGTCTGTTTGTTTCATTCCAGTCACAGGACCAAATGGATGCAGTTCACCTCATTAAATAAATTGACTGATTTAATACATTAATGGATGTGTACAAATCAGTGTTACATATATACTTAAGTTGTCAGTCCAAACAAAGAACAGAGCATTGACGTTTAAACTTTATGCACCGTGCTTGTTTTTGGAGAATCAGTCGAGTATTTGTTTGACAAAAAATACATTTCTCTGTTTCCCCTTTCACACTGGACAAAAAACTCACCGACACCCACTAACATCTGGCTTTTGTCTTCAGAGGAGAAGGGTACAATCTGAAAAAATCTGCATCCACATGTATATTCTGGTGTAAAAATGACTTACGACATGTTATGACATGCCTGTTGTATTTTATGCTGTTTCCCAGCTCAAAAAAATCAGCCAATGGGAGACAACTTAGATTATGTAAACTTGTGATGGACAGTTGTCCCGACATTTAGTCATTAATCAATAATGAAAGCAAGAAGTATTTTACAGCCTGACTTGGTACAATACGACAAATTGTATTGCATACTGTAGCTGTCCTAGTAAGTCAGAAAGTAAGATCGGTCCTAGTTGTGTCATGAATTGTCAGAAACGATTCACTGGAGTCTCTTCGTGCTACATTTTTATATCTTTTTGGTCGCAGGCGTTAACTTTTACAGGGTGAACCTATTGCAATCCATGCGTACTGTAGGCGTGCGTGTGTGTGTGTGTTTGTGTGTGTGGCCATGATTTAATTCCAGGATGGTCTTACTCAGGCCCGGCCCGGGGGGATATACATAGCTGTGTTGCCAAAACGTTCATCACGCCTGTGGAAGGGACCTCTCCCTTCACTTAAGCTCTGTCTGATCCCTGCCAACAAGGCTTCACGTCGTACAGTCGTCATAATATAATCCAGCCGCTGGATTGCTCCGTTTGGATTCTGGCACTCCTTTTACATTCCAACTGACAACACTTATTACAGGCAATGTTTCCTTAAGATCTTCTTGTGCATCTTTTTCTACTGTACTCACACTACTGGGAGGAATTCTTTTGTCCTCGGTTTGCACAAATGCTGATCCTTCAACTTGCTGCGAGATGTCAAAATGATTTCTTCTCCTCAGAGAAAGGAAGTGATCCCAGAGGAAAGTGTTCGAGAGGCAGAGTTTTTAGATTGAGTGCTTAAAAGGCCCTCAGCCCCTCAAGATCCATCATTGTCCAGTCAGTAGTTCAATTATGTTCATCTGTGCGGCATGTTTTATTTAGTCATTTGTAATAAAGTGGGTGCTTTAAGAATCCACTTCAGGGCAACGGAGAATAGGAGAAGTCGATTCGAAATCTGCTGTTTGTCAACTGCCGCTTCAGCCTCTTAACTGATCAGAAAGAAAGCTTTATTTTTCTGGAATTATGTTTTAGCTATTTAAATGAATCTTGAGTAAGTTCTGACAGACTAGATCGTCAGCAATATCCTGATCAGCTGATGACAAGCTAATGAAAAATCTAATCTCTCAGCTGACTGCACTAGCCAAAATACCCACAGTCAATTTCCCCTTATACAATTGGATGATTGAATGCTGAAACATCATATTGTAATGCTTACCCTAACTTCACCGCAAAAACTTATCATCTTAATTTTGAAAAACCTTCACTTTACGATTTCTTTACTTATAATAGACAAGAACAAAACATATTTCCATTTCTAAAACTTGTTTTAAGTCAAAGCAATGACATCAAGCCATTATTGTAACAGATTCGGCTGTTAAACATAACTCTTCTGCTTAATTCTGGTTGGACAAGTCAAGCTAGCAGCTCTGTGAGGCTACACCTGGACAAAGCAGTGCTTTGAGCTAACATCAGCAAGATTTTCCATATTGACAACTCTGACAGGTTTATATTAAGCTTTTTTAGTGTATTAGCATGCTAACAAAGTAGAGCCACAAAAGTATGACTGTACTGAATTGTACAGCAATCTGCCAAATAGTTTGTTGAGACAGTGAATTAAAAACCAGAAACATCAACTCGAGGATTGGTTGGGGGATCTCCAGAGTCATTGTGATTCATCCTCTGGTAACCACGAAATGTTTGTACATTGTCTGTCTGGATCAAAGTGATGGAATGATTGCCCAATATTTTGTCAGGCAGAATTTATATAAATAAGATCTCTTGAACTAGGAATTCAGAATTGAATTGCATGAAAGTGTAAACCATCTGTTACATCATCCATTGGTTTGTAGACTCCATTTTGGCATTATGGTCATTGCCATCTTGGTTTTTAGGGGACAGAAGTGATCATATTTGGACGACCAGAGCTGGGAGGATTTTCTGTTTGGATGTGACTGAGAGCCTGACGACACACAGTGGTTGCGACTTGTCTACCTCACTGAGTCATGCCCTGAACCATACCCTACTTTATGTCCATATTTTATACAGTTGATATTTACATGTAAACAATGAGTTAGCAACCTAAATTTAGTATCACTCCCACATAAACTGATGACCCAGTTACCTTTGATAATTGTTGTTGTTTGTTTTTACAATAAATAATAAGTGTTTGCGTTCACCATATAAAACAAATGGTCTGTACCGCTGGATAGACAGTCATGGTGTGTCCAAAATGCACCATATAAAAAACAAAAGGTTAATTGTATGATGAGAGTCCATCCCTATGAGTATTAAAATGAGCGTCCCAGGTACAGAGGGCCTAACATTACAGTAATACGGTCAAACTCATGATAGACCTCTCAGACCCCCCCAGGACCCACTCGTCTCCGCAGGCGCTCTTCTCTCAAATTTCCCGGCATCAGGGAACCTAATCTCCCTCCTCAACCCCTAACCTCCCCCAGGCACATGGAGGATTGAGAGAATGGACCAGGAATGTGACTGACCCCTCCTTCTTATCCTCCTTGAATAGCGTCACGGTCCCGGATACAAAGTACAGAGTATCCATATACTATAATAAGTCATCTTTACTTTGCAATCAATGATAACATCTTCATATAAATGCCAAGTATGTGTCACCGAAGTGAGGTTTTTCACTTTCCCCCGATGCAAGACTTGAGCGTAATCTTCTTGATGCCGGACACACGATCCTTCAGTGATCTACTTAAGTCTACCTTGTCTTAAGTTACCGACATTTGTTTCTAGAAAATCCCAAAACAAGCAAAGTTGTTGTGGAAACAGTCAGAATTACTCACTCTGTTGGGCGTTACAGGAAAAAAAAAATTTCGGACATCCAGTTGAGATAAAATAGATGAACAACTTCTGAGTGTAACTCAAGCACATGTTAATGGACCTCAGCCAAATCCTAATGTTAAGCAGAGCCGTGTATGCGACTGAGGTAAGGAAGATGGATAAGCAGCCAGGAAAAGAATGAAGGATAAGAGCAAACGTGAAAAGCATTTTTGAGGCAAGTTCTCATGCGATGCAGCTGGGTAGGGAGTGGGAACCATCTTTGTTGGCTCAGAGACGAGATGACCACTTTTTTTTTTTTACCAGCCTCTTTCCACTATTTGGTGCAAACCTTTCATCTAGACCACCTTTGGACATGCAAGACAAAGAGTTTCTGTGGACCAAACACAAATCACAGAAACCGGCAAAATTGTCAAGCTGATAAGTCCTTCTCATTCACCTCTTGCCTGTTGCACACGTTTGAAAATGTGGACCATTTTCAGGGTCTTTTCAAGCACCAGGAGATGTTTTTTTCTTCTTTCTGTACTGGAAGACGACACGATGCACAACAACAACTGGAATGCCAAGTTGCTGGTACAGATATTTCAGGAATGCAAACATAACAGATGGCAGAGGCTGGCTAAACATACCCCTCTGAAGGAAATGCAGCACCTCACCCAAAATTTAAAACCACAGTTTTTCTTGCTATGTAATTGTTTACAGTTGCGTGTTAGATAATATCGATGATATGGAACCAACCGATTCTCTCTCAATTGAAAGCTACGTGACGCTCGATTGAAATAAACAAAAGGTGGTCAGGAAATGTTCAAATCTGAGACGTCACATCTATGACGCTCATCACATACTGTACTGTAATCTCAGCAGGAAAAAAGCCAGAAAGCTTGCTGGACGGACTGTGCCGAGTACAGAACGACATGTAACTCGAGGAAACGGGCAAAAGGAAGAGGAAGCAGTGATGTCAAGAAGTGACTGCGTTTCCTGTCCGACATTCTTATCCATCCCTCCGGCCCACACACGCAGGAGTGGGGGGTGGGATGTGGGCTCGAGAGGACAGAAGAGACAGGGGAGAGCGAGGGATTAAAGGGGACTGGAGTGTGGATTTGGGGAAATAAAAAGTGATGGTGTGAAAAGACCTCAACAGAATCAAAAAATAGAGAAGAAAGGACACGTACTGAATGAAAAACTCTCTGATCTCAGGCAGCTTCACACTCTCTCAGCCCTCGTTTCCCTTTCCTCCAATTATTTCAACATCATCCTATCCAGCTCTTGGAAGAGTAGGAGGCGTTTTCTCTTCTGTGCTGTCCGATGATGTCATTCACTTCTTTGCAGGCAACAAAAAGCCCCTCCGCCCAGCACCCCAACCCCCAACCCTGACCATTCAACACCCCTCCTCAGACATTCCTCAACTCAGGCACGTTTTCTGATTTATCAAGATATGTGGGGCGTCAACCCCCCAGACTTGGCTCTGTGTTATCCTGACTTAACTGCGGTTTAAACACAAAAACATGGATTTCAGTGTAATGTTATGGTTGCAGCCTGTATGAATCAGAAAATCAGAAAATTGAGGAGAACATATTTAAATTGACTTGTCGGGATAGTAGCTTGTTAAAATAATCTTAGTCCTCTCAGTCTGACAGTATTATATTCAGTTTCTTTGTCAGGTAGTTTACAGCTGTATCACATGTTGTTGACATGACATGAGTTTTTCCAGATGCTTCATGCATACTTTAATGCAAATTTCCCCCAAAGTTCAACCTGATATGTTTGGGATATTTGGAACTTTGGAGTGTCTGTGATCACTACAAAAACTTAGACCTAATACAATTAGTCGATCAACCGATAAGTAGTTAAATTACAGAAACGAAGTCAACAACTACTTTAATAATCGACTAATTCTTCGAGTAAATGTTCCCATGGAATTGTGAGTTTCAGTCAGAGTGCTTTTAGATTCCACATATTTACGTGTCCAGTAAAAACAGGAATCTCAAGAGGGACTTGTCATGGATATTGACTGCAGATGGGGTTCCAAATTGACATTTAGGGCATTTAGAAATTGACAGTAACTACAGCCTCTCCCGGCAACAGACACTTGTTCAGCGAGTTACGTGACATGAAGACCCGAGGACGGAGCTGCCCATGAGCTGAAGAACGAATTAGAGGCGCCGTACAGTAACAGACTCTCATTCAGCAGGCTAACCCAGTAGCATTAAGCACATGACCAGTCTAAAGTGAGGACCAAGAAGCCGATTGATGGCTATTTAGCTTGTGTTTATATGTATGTGGCATTTGTTGCATCTGAGTTTTTGATTTATTAGACTGACAACTGAGAGCTTGTTGAACGTAGCAAACGTGCCACTTACACACACACACACACACACACATTGTGTTTCATTGGACACAACATTACGACACACCCCCAAGTGTAACACTTCTTTGCATCGTTTCTTAAATACCGTTCCTGAAAAGGCAACTACTTTGTCATTGCTGGGACAGGAACTGGAATATAGTTGACAATCAGAGTAAGACGTATGTGATCAAAAGGAAAACACTAAGCTTGAAATCACATTATGTAATTTCTGCCGCCATGGGGTCTCTAAATCAAAACAAAACCAAAGTAGCGTGGGATCATGGGAAGCTTCATTATTGAAAAAATGCTATTACTGATAACAATCTTTCAGGAGTAGGTAAGGTAATATAGCCTTATGAGTTATAGCAACAGGCAGATAAAATGAAACACACCGCTACACTCAACAAAATCACTGATTTTGGGATACTGTAAAAAAAAATAATCGTAAATTTATAATCGTTTATAAAAGTGAAGCAGGTTCATAAAGGTCAATCAAATGAGACCAAAACAGGAAAAGAAGGAAGAAAACACAATTATGTAGGTTTAGAGAACTGCGTTAATGTTTTTATTTAGTCTTCTTAGCTTTCTTAGTCATAAACACGTCACAAAGTGTTTTTAAGTTACATCAGGCCAAGGCAACATTTAGACAAACAGGACACATTCAGAGCTGGATGTTATGTTTGTTAATTAATTTAAAAACCGTCTCCCTTGTTCTGTAACTCCTAGACGGTGTATTTACGACATCATTTCCCATTGCACTCATAGTAACCTGAAGCTGTGCCAACATTACCATCTCTCAGGATGTATGGACGTCCAGGAATGTGACTGATGCGAATGAGTCATATGGAGGAAGTAGGGAGGGAAAAGGAAGATGAGGGCCTCTCACCAAACTCCAAAATTCTCTTCAGTCTGACTCACTGTCCACTCAGCATAATACACAGTACTGTCACAGTGGCCATCATGTAGTATTGTAGAGATAGTTAAATACCTACCAGATGACTCACTGCAATAACAGAAAGCCTCAGTGGTGCGTCAGAATGAAATTCTTAGTAAATTACTGTCATCAAATGAATAGTTCTTTTTTGATGTGACCATAGGATTTCCCTTTAAACTTGCTGCTACCTCTTAAAACATAACTAAGTTAGGAGAGTTAGGAAAGAGCTGATTCTCCTCTGTCATCTGGAACTCGTCCCTGAAAATAATATGTCTTGTTAGATTTATGACTATTTTTCTGTCTTCCCAACACGAACACCTCCTTTCTCAGTCCTGCTCGATAAAAAACATGAAGCTTTCCATTCACAAGCATAGATCTCGGTATTCACAGCTCTTTGGATTCAATGGATCTGAAGAAACTCACAAGAAGTAGTGTCAGATATAGAGAGGATGATTTGCTTTGCCCACGTTTCACCTGAGAGCTTTTTATGATCTGATTTAAAGTAGCTTTGTTTGTTTGCACCTTAGAAATGTAAAGTTTAGGAGTTCCAGAAAGACTTTGAGTAAGAATTCACACCAATGTTTTTCCCGTTGCTGCCACTTTAATTTTGTGCCTTTATTATCTTTATCATTACAGCTAGGCTTGTCATCATAGCTGTGCATACAGTGCCCACATTTAAAAGCATGCACGTCTTTGAGTCGGGGGGGGGAGGCTTTCAGACGGTACTTGATTACTGATGTTATCACCCTTTTGGGAGACTAGATGGAATTCACACATTCCTGTGGGACAATGCCGAAGTGTGACAGATCTGATTATGCTGGTATTTACCTGAGGATTTATCTGCATTCCTTCCAGTCTCTCTCCCACCCCCCCTCTCAGACAAAAGCTGAATTAAATGTGTCTGTATTGGCGTAATTGAGAGGGGCCTATTAACATTCACAGGGGGCAGTCGGCAACTCGATGGCACCCCCGTTCATGGTTCTTTTTTTTTTCGGCCTTTGGTATGAACTTTGACTCAAATTGGGGCGTTTTAGTGAACTTAGTTTTGCTGTTTTATCAATTTTGCTTTAAAGATTTGGGATTGGGAACCCCAAAATGCATATCATTTAAAAGTAGGAATTAATAAGTTAATAATAAGTCATGTAAGATCAACATTTCTACGACATAACTTGTGGCATGAGATACGGAGGAGAGCCTGGTTGCCTGGTTGCCTGGTTGGAGAGCAAAAGGGGAGAGGAGGTGGGGTGGTTGTTTGAGGGAAAACAGTCTGCCTTTTGAGGGCACATATGGGTATTAAGGTCAGATAAAGAGACCGTAGAGTCCCCTCCTTTCTCCAGAAACAATGTGTGTATGAAACAAGGCGAGGGGGG
>OMLP01008758.1:11569-26124 GCA_900302685.1 Spondyliosoma cantharus | reverse complement strand
TCCTCCTCCTCCTCCTCCTCCTCCTCCTCCTCTACCACTTCTGCTTCTGTTTTTGTCTCCTCCTCCTGCTCCTCTGCTTCTATCTCAACATCTTCATTTTTAATATCTCCCGCTTCTTGTTCTTCTGCATCATCTGCTGGTTTAAATTCATCCCCCTCTTCTGTAACAACGCCTCTGTCATATTCTTTCTCCTCCTCCTCCTCGATGTTTGCTGCATCCCCCTCGGCTTTAATCACCTCTTCCTCTTCCTTCTCAGTGTCCTCCTCTACTGCTTCTTCCTTTTCCTCTTCCTCCTTGTCATGATCACGGAGGATCTCCTCATCTTCCGGCACTCGCTCATGTTCAGTTTCTCCGACGTCGACATGTTTCACTGGTGATGTGATAGCAACAGATTTAGTGCCTGTAATCGATCTTGTATCTGACATAAGAGTGTGACTATCAAAGACAAAACGTGTGAATACCATCATCTTCATCTGCCTCCGTCACATCTGCTTCAGACGGAACTTCAGCTTCCTCCTCCATCTTTGAGTCTGGGGCTTCACTTAACTCAGCAGCAGCAGCAGCAGCAGCAGCTTCTTCTTTGGCTGTCTGCATGATCTCTGTAACTGTATCATCCACCCATGTGACCCGTTTAATCCGACCTTCACCTTCAAGCATTTTTATACAGAAATGCAGCTCCGAAAAACTTGTTTTAAGGTACAGAAAGAGTTTGATGGGGTGAAATGTGAACAACAACAATGGCCGTTCATAGCATTACATAGTACACAGCACATGCAGAATTAAGTTAGTAACTTTCAACATTTGCTTGAATAGGCAAACTCCCCTCCAGTTAGTTAGAACTCAAGAAGCCTCTTGGATGAGAGGTGACACATCTCCAAGAAACTGAAACATCAAACAAACAGCTCTTGAAAATTATGCTCATATCTTTACAATTTCGTTGTTGTCAGCAAATCTTGAAATGACCAAGACCAAGTAGACTCAGTCAATTCTACTGTGATAAATCTTAAAAACATGTTCCTGAAACAGCCGGGCACTTAAACTGAAAAGAGCAGTGAATAATGTTTTCTGTTGGGGACTATTTTTAGATTATCAAGTGATAATAATAAGTCATGTACCTTTTCGATCTTTGCATTTGATTTTCTAAATACTGTAAAATACTGTTAAATATTATTTTGTCACATTTTGGGGTTGTTTGTAGCCTTAATGTCGCTAGAGAGTTTCTCTAAGTCCATTTAAAGTTGACTTTTTTTAATCCCTAAAAGTTTTTTTTAGGAAGCACGGTTCACCCTGTACTGAGAGTTCTCCACTGCCACAGAGGAAATACATTTCTGATAAGCGGAAATGTCAGCCAAGAATTGCCAGTGTCACAGATGATAAGTGGGTAAAAAGGATAGTCGCAACAATGTTGAAAACTGTCAGAGAAAATATATCAGGATCCTGGATCAGGATCTTAGAATTAGTTGGGATTATATAGCTGTCAGTGTGAATATCCCTCATCTATGGTGCAAAAAGAAAGAAGATATGTCAGGTTTTGGCTACAGAGACCAGACCTATTAGTTGGATCCATTCATAGTTGGTTTTAGTCTTTTCATGGGAATTGATGACAAACTGAAAAATCACTTAATTTTGTGAATAATATTCTGAACGCTAACTTGTGAAATGTGTTGTATACTTGTACCGATTATTTTTGATTATTCCATGCAAAGACAAAATGAAATACACCACATGGTAACACACGTCATCCAGTACAAACAGTCCAGATACAAACAGCATACAGGATATCACAGAGGTTTAGATTTTAAAGACGACTTTTCATGCTCAGTACAACAAAACTTTTTAACATATGGCACAAAATTCAATGAGTGGAACAAAAAGATCTGAATGCAGAGTTCAGTGAAATGTTACATCCAACAAACAGTCAGTGTGACGGACAAAGGAAGAGATACAGTCACCATGTCATAGATGTTTATTCCAGTGAAAGCATACAGTGGTTATGATGAATATTTGTTCATTCCGTAATCAATCGTTTCAAACACGGAGCTTGTTCATTCAACAGTTGCATCATACTTTAGAAGATGTCATGAGGCAGACTTGAGACCGGTTCACACAAAGACAAACAAAATCAATGCAAACATGCATGAAAGGCCACTAATTGCTGGCGACACACATTAAACCAACCTGAGTAAAACAAACATCACAGTGTGGTGTTTTCTTACCTTTTTCAAAAGGTGGCAGGAATTCACCTACATTAGAAAGAAGAAAACGAATAAATGACTATTAGCTTCATTTTTTAACCATTATTATTATTGGTTTTATTGCTACAGCAAGGAAAAATATTGCCATTACTTACCTTTCCTCTGTACCAATTTTATATCAGGCACAGGAGCAACAGTTTCATCTAGTCAAACAGAAGAAAAGTACATGTTGTAGTTTGCAGAAATAGCCTAATAAGATGCTTTAATTAATAATAATTAATTAAAACTAATAAAAAGTACAACCTTTTTCAGTCACTATGTTTACAACCGGTGTGACAACAGGTTCACCTGAAATATGAGAAGAAAATATGGCAAAATATGCATCAGGATGTCGATGAATGTTTTTTTTAATATACATATATATTAATATATTATATATTTTTTAATATACATATTTATACATACATATGAATCCATTTATATATATGGATTTTCATCTTTCTAGATAAGAAGTATTGAAGCATTTAAGTTGAAAAAACAAACACACCTTGATCACCAACAAACATGCTTGACATGTAAGCTATGAACAAATCCTTCTTGTCTGACATTTCCAGAACGGCATCTTGAACAACTTTCATGGGGTCAATGGAGACTTCAGGCATGATCCCTAAAATATCAGCACACCACAAACTCAGTCAGAGCTGCTGTCCATAATGCTCACATATACAACTTCAGATTGTTTACTGTTTCTTACATCACAATATATATATTTGTATGCATGTGGCTGATCCGTAAGTGTAAAATGTTGTCATGTGTTAAAACAGACCTTGTTCGCCGATCAGCATTGAGGAGACGTAGCCCACAAGCATGTTGATCTGTTCTGTGGTGATTTCTGCTGTCCTCTGTAGGGCTGACATGGGGCTGAAACCCAAAGCATTCTGGATACCTGATCAACAGAAAGTCACAAGTAAAAGTGCTGTTTTCAAAACCTTGCTGATGTAAAGTAAGTCAGCAAATTTGACTTAAAGTGGATAAAAGTAAAAGTACTAATACTTCCCTATCGCACTTAACTTTTATGTTTCTGACTAATATCACTGCATTAATGTGAATGTTGCACGTTACTGCTGTAGTTTGATTGAGATCGGCTGATTTTAAGTACCTCATCTACTTTTGAGTAGTTTATAGCAAGGCTTCATATTCTTTAAGATTATCAGTACCTCAAATATGAACTCAAGTAGCCTAATATAATTGGTTACATCCCAGGTATTGTAGAGAAACACGTACATATATTAGGTCAAAGTTAATAACCACGACAGAAACTGTACCTTGTAACACGTCCAGTATAACATCCATGATTGCACAGAGAACATCTTGGATGTATCCGGCTATTCCACTCACAAAGTCGTTAGTAACACTGAAGACATTTCTGCCAATAACCACAGGGTCAATGAAGCTAACGTCAGTGGTTCCTGAGAAGAACAACACACATCCAGGCCCGAAACTCCGGTTAGTTACTTCATTCACCATATTATTCTGTCATTTAGTTGAAAAGACAGTTAATGACCAATCAATGATTAATTTACTCTTTAATAACAAAAGTATATGACTATAACAAATACAAAGATTAATGAATTATAATGTTCGTTTAGTCATGAGTTAAGGATTCACAATATAGACATGATTACATTTAACGTAAAGGTTAGAATATGAACCAGGTACCTTTTGTTATGTCCAGTATTTTGTCTACGATGGCACACAGCACGTCCTGGATGTAGCCCACTATTCCACTCAGAGTGTCATTAGTCACACTGAAGGCCCCCCTGCCAACCACTACAGGGTCCATGAAGCTGACGTCAGTGGTTCCTGAGGGAAAAATGAACAGAAAACAAATAAGCACAACGTGTGCTGCATTAATTGCCATTTTTAAGATGTTAGGAGGGTTAAATACCTTTCACTACATTCAGGATAGTGTCCAGAATGGCACAGAGCACATCCTGGATGTAGCCCACCACTCCACACATGAACTCATTAATAACACTGAAGACACCTCTGCCTACGTGCACAGGGTCAATGTAGCTAACGTCAGTTTTTCCTGAGAAAACAAGGACATTTGTGAGGGAAAAATTAATGTATTAATATCAAACTCAGCTTTTACATGAATTAATCAAATGATTAGTTGTTTTTACATATTTGATTAGAATATTCATCTTGTTATTTGCTTGTGAATTGAAAGGATTCCTTAGTAAGAAATAAGCATTAAAATATAGAAGACTTACCTTTATTAATATCTAATATAGTATCCAATACTATATCCACTATAGCACACAATGTGTCCCTGAAGGAGCCCACAGCTCCACACATGAAGTCATTCGTTAAGTGGAAAGCCCGTCTACCGACGACCACGGGGTCAACATAGTCGAGGTAGAAGTTCCCTGTGGGATCATCAGAGTCATGGTTACATCACATGTCAGCCAAAAATGTTAACAGCTTTCCTTTTCCTTGTTGTTTTCATACCGTCCTCATCAGAAAGATATCGAACAACTCCATCTTTTGCTTCCGATATTTCCTCAGCGGCGTAAGTGGCAACAGACATGGGGTCACTTAGATCAGGTGCACATTCTAGAAGACCGGAATTAAGAGTTAAATGTTATAGAAATTGCTTCAACGCTACTGAAAACACGTGTGCATGCATTCTTCTGTATCTCTTATGGACCTTGAAACTTATTGAGCAGACTGGAAACTTCATCATAAGCGTTGTTTACTGCTCCAACAGGGTCTGTGACGATTTGCTGAATGTCTGAGAACAATAAAAGACATATTGGTAATTTTACATGTCTGATGATCGAAGTTATAAAGAAAAGGTGCATTTTCAGGCATGTGTGACCTACCAGGGACTGCTTTGTACTCCACAAAGTCAAACATCACCACTCCCACCGTCACCCAGGACAAGAGGGCAACCAGAGCTATCAGCAGCTCTGCCGACATCCTCAGCTTCCCGAGGAGCCCCAGACCTTTGGACCTGAGGGAGCCTGCCTGGGGTGCAGCCACTCCATTGGACCCAGTGGCTAAAGATGGACGAGTAGATATATTAAAGTTACTCTGAAAAGTCAACCATGGCATTACTTTTTCTTCTGCTACATGAAGTTTGATGTTTGGTTTGAACTTTTACGGTAAGTTCTATAATATGACTGTTATGATTGGCCTCATTCTAGATTCATCCTACATAACACAGATCAAAATATCAGGTTGCAGTGGTGCGAAACAAATTACACAGTTTGTCTGCCAGAGGGTGCCAACGTGTTGTCTGCCAGTTCATATCTTTATCACAATTTGAATGATCATATTAAAGGTATCCTTCAAAAGTATGTTTGTTTAAGTTATGTGTTTTTGTAAAGAACACTAACATTGGCTGCTAAAATGCTATCACATCTGATTAATATTTGGTTTTCGAGCAATGCTTTTTGGCTTAATACCCTGTTTTGTTCCATTGCATGCAAATGGAGGGATAAACATGTCCGCCAGTGATTACGCACATATTCACACATCATTATATCAATACAGGCGTGGGAGAAGAAGTAGACTGACAGGAAGTAAACATTGGTGCAGTTAGACCTCAAAGATTCACACGGTGTGTTTTAGTTCAAATTGTTTAATGTAAACAGAAACTCCACAGAGCATCTTTAAATTGACAATATGGTTCAGCCTGGTTAAATAATGACATATAACTTATACTGACATATAATCTTAAAAGAAGTATCAGCTGGAGTCCTGAAACAAGGCTGTAGTAATGCAGTCAACATTGGAGGGGGGGACCAAATCTGCTGGGGAGACTGGGGGTCTCCACAATCCATAAACACATTTTTCTTCATTCACTAATGCTAACGCCCCAACGAGAATTTATGTTATTTATTTCATTTTTGTATAATTTTTATTATAAGCCGATAACCAGCTCAGACAAACAACACACAGAGCTTCAGTACACTGGACTAGAGCCAGCACTAAAACTGTAATTATAATAAATTGTTTAGTTTAGTAATGGTTTTAATTATATTTGCCAATGATTATTCAGGATGGTGGTGTGTGGTTGCTTCTCATGGCATAGCAATTTTTTAATGTAGCCCATATTTTTGCATTAGTATATTCAAGGAGGGGGATGTCCGCCACAATGTATATCATAATGTTTATCATAATTACGGCTCTGGATTCAAACATGACACAGTGAAGACAGCATGTCTGATCTTTGCTTTCATCAAATGGCAACCTCTTCCCTTGTGTCGTGAGCTTTAGGATTATGTTGACTCGAAGACACTCATTAAGGTCATATCCTGATCAGCATAAACATATCTAAGATTTCAGCTGGAAATATCTGACATTCTCATTTAGGTCATCCAAACATATATGCGCATGATTCCCCCCTGTTAAGTACAGTGGAATGTCTTGTGATGAAATTAAAAACCTTATCCCCACCATCGTCAACTAATTAAATAAGAGTGCACCAACGCTGCTGCTCTTTCCAAAGTGTTACAGATACCTTCTAACTGTGAATGAACTCTGTGCATATCCCAATCATGATTCACTTCCTCATATACACAGTGCTGTGTTATGAAAACTAAAAACTGTCCCCTCAGTCAGCTGAGTTTATCCAGACTGGACATGTGGTGTCAGTGTTTCACCACAAACTTATACTGAATCGGAAGGAAAACACAAATTTATTAAGCCCCATAAGATTCATCAGAGAAAAGATTTATTTGTCAGCTATTACTTATTTGAGCAGCACGCATAAGAAGTAGCCTTATTTTTAGATGCTAAGGAAAGAAATTTGTTGAAAAACCAGAGGTCAGCCCCAGCAGCAGTCGTGTCCGTCACAGGACAGCGATACTAATACTCTGGCTACATGATATCCTGTATTTATAGCAACCAACTTTCAACACATTTTCCTAAGAGGACATCCAGCATAATAACATTGCAGTTTATTTATTATAAAGCACATATGACTTGGGCTTTCTGTGCTGCATCAAGCAGTAAAAGGTTAATAATTGTAGGCCCGGCGCAGGTGCAACAGTCCTACCTTCAGCCATGGTGGTATGGAGACAATTTCAGGTATTATCCTTGGAGTTGGGGGCAAAGCCTCCTCATGCAGAAGTGAATGGAAAAATCACAGCTTTTGTATGAACCCAATCAGCAAAATTTGTCAGTGAAAATCCCAGTTATTCAATTATTCCATTTCCACAGTCTTGTTCCGTTCATCGTGTAATCCACAGGTTGAACTCCTCCAAGGTTTAAAAAAAAAAAAATTGAAGAAAATGGAAAAATCAAACATAAAGTTTCACGGGCGTTGGGGAATTTGGAGCTGCCAGTGTCAGCAGCATTGCAGAGGGGGATCTAGGGACGGTGGGGCCAAAGCAAAGCCAACGCAGGGGAAGGAAAGAGCCGGGCTAAGCGCAGAGCTGGGTAGGGTGAGGGGGAATGGACAGAATATCCAGGGCGGGGGGGCTTCTTGGTAACTCTATCCCTGAGAAGGTCCGGGTTATTCTTAGCTGGAGCTCTGCGCACCAGACGCACGCAGGCCCTTTTTTGGCGGTGTGTATGTGTGTGTGTGTGTGTGTGTAAGATCAGTTGGATGAACTGGGCGCCCTTACTGGTGCTGCCCACTAAACTGGAACAAATCAGGTGCCCAAGAAGCGGTACGGACAACACACAGCTGGGAACACTACACTTAAACATTGTCGGCCTCTTCGTCCTCCTGCTGCTGCTGCTGCTGGTGCTAATGTCATTAGTTTTGTTCGGGGGGGGTGGTTGTTATTTTACCCTTCACTTTCTTTTTATGTGCACACATTTGCTCATGTGTGACAGCTAAATTAACACATTTCCAAAATTACACACTACCTCACCACTGAACCCAAAACGGGTCCTCTTCCAGATCATCTGGTGACCCTTTTAGCAACCTGCAAGAGCAAACATGTATACATTTTCATTTTTTAAACTGTAGACATTGCCATTCCCAGAGTCACTCCACCAGCTTGAACGCGTTGTGCACATTTACATAAAGAAAACAGGTTTATTCAAGCAACTGAAAAACATCTGTGTCTTTACAGTGTGGCTGCAGAGCTGGGGGTCACGGGCCTGATGATGAGGGTGAGCTCCATCGGTACAGGAGGGGGAACATATCGCTCCTCCCTCAGGAGCCGCAGCAGTAAATCCTCAGTGTCCCGCGGCCAGCTGTAAACACGTGTGTTCTGGAGCCAGCATGGGACGTGCTTCTGCATATATAGATAAACAGAAAACAGGGGATGCTAAGGGTGGGAAAATATTTGAATAACATCAAAAGTACACAGTAAAAAAAAAATGCTCTGTTATTTGATTAAAGTTCTGTCTCACCTGGGACGCATTGAGGAAGAGAACCGGTATGAATCTGAAATTCAAGCTGCCTTGCTGGATGAATTCATTCTGCATCTGGCAAAGTTATATTCAAAATGTAAGCCCATGTTAAAAGTTATTTTCAGTGATGTCTCATCTGAACAAAAAAAAAAGGCAAACAGGCTCTCACCATGGTGTGAATGTATCTAGTGTGCAGACCGTGCCTGTCCATTGTGGAGCCTTCGATGTCTGCCTTGTACTTTTCACTGATGGCGATGATAATCAGGGTTGAAGGCTGTAAGCACATTTAAGACACATGCTAAAAGCATAAAAAAAGAGAGAATCTGGAACTTTTATTTAACTATCAATGTCAGATTTAGAGTCTGCCTTTAAAATCCTACCGTTTTATCTAGTAATACTTCTGCACTTAAACAGACTTTATGTGATAATAAAGCAACAATAGTCTAAACAAGTCTGTGCAAGTTTTAGAAGCGTTACTAACTTACATCTTTCAGGTGACTGTCCTCCCACTTGTTGATATCCATGCGTCTGATGGGGTTGTCAAATATGTCAATCTGTGAATTTAAAGTTCAGGGCTGTAAGTGAAATGTCAAATGAGTTTTTTTTTTTTTTTATCTTTAATTATCTGACTTTTGGTTAAAGAGGAAGTCCCTTACAGCTGTTCGAAATCCTTGCTTTGTGAGGAAGTCCACGAAAGGGACTATCTCTGAAGAAACGTCCGAGGAATAAGTTATAAAAACATTTCCTGAGAAGAGAAGAGAAATTTCTCATCTTAATTCAACAAATCACACTTCATTTCCAGAAAAACAGAAACACCATATGCAGTAATGCCCTGATCTGAATTTTGTGTTTTTGTTGATACTGATGTGTTCTTTGTGGTAGGCTTTCATTTTCACCGAATGTCACTAAAAACTGTTTCTTTTATTTTGTCCTGATTTACGGTACAAAACTCAAAGGACCATTTTTGTGATCCTGTCTCTTTAAGGTCCCCGTCCTGGAGATCCAAGTCTGCTCTGATTGGCAGGCTCTTACAGCTCTGAGCAGACCACGCCCATCATGTTTTTCATCAACTGTGCTTGTGTTTTCATAACCACGACGCTGGCTGAGGGCCATGACGGTGATGTTATAACTTGCGTTATGTAACTTTTGATTGCTGGTTTGAAGGCACAGTTTATAACACCTTGACCTACTTCATGATCAATATACATGTGAATCTCTCTTACAATAGTTACATTTGTTTAAATAAACTAAATAAATAAACTAACTAAACTTTTCTTCTACAAAAAAAAACAAAAAACATTGATCTTTTAGGTTTATAAACAAAAAATACAAAAAAAAAAATTACCTGAATTAAAAAAATTGTTCACTCTGCTGTGACCCAATTCCTCTTTATTTGGGGGCTTGAAAATTAAATGGTTGCAACTGAAAATATTAAATTATCAAGTTTATATTATTTAGTTTACTTTATTTATTTTAGAAAAAAAAAGTGGGATTATTGGACAATATATTGATATCTGAATTTCTCAGCATCAGCCCCATAACTCAGCGTCTTGTCCTGACTACATCGTAATCGGCCTAATTGCCCAAATGAGAGTCCCAAAACATGAGCACCTCCTTTTAAATGACAGGACTCACGGCACACATCGGGCAGACTGATGGTTCTTCTCTTCTCGCGTGGATGCGAGAAGGACGCCTCTGCTCCCGCCGAGGTCAGGTTCATCACGCTGACCTGGGACATGCCCTCCACTGGGGGGGCGTAGAACTGGGGCACGTTCACCGACACGCTCCCCTGAGCCAGGCTGTCATTTATGAAGTTGTCATGATGTTGGAGCCTGAAGCGGCGAGAAAGCAAAATAAACAAGGGGTTCTGTTGAATCATGCTGACATGTGATGGCTCCGTCTAATATGCAAAGTACGTAGCACCTGGTGCACTGCTTTTTTAACATAAACGTTAACAGTATAGCTTAGGGGAACTTTGTGTAAAGCTGCGAAAGGTGACTTGTTCTTTATACCTGTTATGGGGGTTCTCCCAGGGTGCAGAGTGGTGACATGGAGGAGGTGGTGGGTATCTATTGACTGGACTGAAGTTGTACCTGGCATCCATAGTATGACGAAGGTCTGGGATGAAAGATGAAACACTTCTTTGTGAAAGAATAACAAAGCAGAAAATGCCTAAAAAATTCACAGGATAGAGAACAGGAGGATGACAGCTGAAATACATATAGGCTTAACTGGTCCACTAAATCAAAAATCTGTTGTTTTTTCAACCAAGCATTCACTGAGGAACTCTAAAGTTTTAGCTACATGTGCTTTGCTTGCGTTCTCCCATTTTCTGTGACTCCACCGCAGCTCAGACTGACACATTTTCCACTTCTCACTCGACTACGTTTAATCTGAACATATTCACATTTTAGAGGCAAAATATTTGACACGAACCGATCAAAATGTAATGTAAGGTAAAAGGTTAAAAATACCCAACGGCAGTGAAGGAATGTAATTAAGGACATTTATTCAGGTGTTTCCATTTTCTGTGACTTTATACTTCCACTCCACTACATTTTGGAGCCAAATATTGCTTCATCTATGCAGCTTGCATGACAAATCAGAGCCAAAGTAGCACTTTTTTTGTAATCAGATTTCGTGAAAATAATTGATAATCAGACAAGTCCTGATTATCCTGGGTCGGATAATCAGCCTGAACAATAATCAGCCGACTCATACTTTCCAGTACATACTGGTAAATACACACATCATTCACTTTTGAAATTTAAGTACACTAAGCTATATTTTTACAGTTAATTATACACAATAGAAATGTCCTTACCAAAGTTGTGCACATACTGATAAGGAGGTATAAAAGGATTGTAGTGCTGCAACTCATCATCAGATCTTAACGGCAACGGACGCTCAAGATCCTCCTCATCGCTCTCAAGATGAACCTGAGAATTGTTTTCATCCTCACCCCTGAATATAAAAAAATATTTATATGCATAAACCTCACCAGAAAAGATAACTCCAGCACACGTGTAATGAGGCTGAAGGGACCATTAATCAAAAATACACATTTCATTTTCCGCTCACATCCACATTCCAGAAATACGGAATAAGAAAAATGACTCCAAGTTTAATTATCCATAAATCTTTTCTATTTTCAATTTGTTTTTTTTTTAAATGAAAGTTAAACTGTTAAGAGTTACATGGAGCCTGGTTCTAGGTTGAGTCACTGTTCAAAAGGAGATTGACAAAAATGTAGGCTATTACATTCTGTCCTACTCTCCCATCGATTTCCTCACATTTGAAGATAAGTCTGTAAGTGGATATTAACCAGATGCAGTAATTAAACAAAAACACAAACATATTTTCTTAAACCAGGATCTTAAAAATATGTAAATGATTTTACCTCAAATAGTCCTTGAAGAAAATACAGATTTGACTCCATCTATCTTGATTTCCTAACTTAGTTCCTCACCTAGTTGTTCCTCTGTTTGCTGACCTTGTTGTTCCACACTGGCTTGATCCACAGTTCCAGTAACCGCTCTCTCCTCTGGTGTCAGGCTGCCTGCTTCCTGCAGGACAAAGGCCACCAGGAATGTGAGGACAGAGGTTCATCCAGGCAGGAGTCGCTCCTCCACCTTGTGGCTCTCTGAACTGCAGCAGCTCTTGAGCAGGCTGACCAAACTCTGTGTTGACTTGTCTGACTTTGCACAGGCTTTTGTGGCAGAAATAATCTGCATTCATGCAACAGCTTGGCGTGAATGCATCATTATGTGGATTTGCATGAAATATCTGGTTCACTTTGACGGCTGGGCTTAAAGGTCGAGGGGAATTTCCTGATTTATTCGTGGTGGACTTCAGTTCTGGTGCTTTTTCAGATTGCTCCATCTTAACCGGGAGACTTTGGCAAAGGCCTGCAGTCCTGCAAAGAATAGACAGAAGCAGAAAACATGTCTTTGCAAGTCAGCAAAATGGTTACATTACAGTTGAACTAAGATGTTCCGTGCACATCAGAAGACAAGATGCTCTTACATAAAATGTCTTACCAGACGGAAGGGGACTCAGACTGTGAAGACAGAGTAACAATAACCTACCTGTTCTCTGAGGGATTCTTTTCTCTCCTGTGGGTGCAGAGGCTTGCGTGTGTTTCAGCCTGTTATATGCAAATTCTTCTCCGCTTCAGTTGCGTCCAATCAGAGACAAGAATGTTGTGCGTCTGTGCTGCACAGCCAGATCGGCCTGAAGAGTTTAGCTGGAGAGGATAACCTTTGAAAGTGCAATCTCACTCTCGGAGTTGACTCTTCAAAAAGAGTTTGGTTCAAATGATTTACAAAGGAACATTATCCAGCGAAAGAATGAAACAGGAGTGATATTTCAGCACAGATGTGTGATCAAAAGGTCAACAAGTGGCCACATGCACAAATAAATTCCACAGTGGAATGTTTTGGATGTTAAAAACAATTCATGATGCTAGAAAATGTGCAATAAACCCAAATGAAACAGGTTAAATTAAAGATTGTTCCGCTCTCCTGTTTCCAGTTGACTGCTCTCCAATTACCAGGCAGACCTCCTAAGTGATTTGCATATATTCTGAGTTCAGAGGTGTTGTCTTTGTGTCATGTTCAGCCTCAGGGGAAACCACAAAGAAACATTCTCAAACGCCACAGACATTTCAAGGTGTCTATTCAAACATAAATGATTGATTGACCCAAACTGCTGGAAAGTGCGAAACCTGCGGTCTTGTGTGTACATTAACAGCCAAGAAAGCTATGAAAACAGATGTTCCCGACAGGTGTGGGTGTTAATCCTTTTATAAGTGGCGAATCCACAGGAATGGATGATGGCAAGATTGTTTATTTCAAAACCAGTTGTGTACAAGTAACAGACAGACAATAAATAATGCAGAGACCAAAAAAACATTTTTTCTGTACATATACAGAATTAGGGGTCAAACAAAAGTGGTTCAAAAACTAGTTTTGGCTCACTTTTCCACCCATGGAAAGGAAAGAAAAACAAAAAAAATACACAGAAATGGGGTCTTTGAATGCGCCTTCTCTCCCCACGGGGAGAAGTTTGAGAAAATGTCATCGCGAGCTGCAAATTTCTCCCTGGAGAGAAAAATCACACACCGTAATCATGTCATACTGACGACACGCAAGACTGGCCGAGCGAAATAATACAGCGGATTAAACATGTCTGGTCTCGTAAAACAAACAACATGTTATTTTTTCCAGGTACACATTATGGAGGGACAAACACAGGTACGCGTCCTTCATTTCCTGTCATGATGTGAGTTGGCAGTTTTGTTTGTCTGCTCGGCTGCCGAAGCGAAAAAAGACGAGGATTTTCCTTACACAGCCCGCTGCCGTACAATAATGCAACACACATTTTTAAAATATCGCCAGTATAATAAGCAGTCAGCCGAAAAAACAATGGTTTGCAGTTGCACGAAAACTAAAAGTCGCTTTTAAGCCGATCTATAAATCATTGGCCGAAGCTGAAATGCGATGAATGCACTTAATACTAGTGCAGATGGCATACACGTTTGGCTGGAAGAGTCCATGATGCACTTAGTTAGTGTGTAGAAAGCATGAAGGCATTCCCTTACGTTATAAGAATATTACTAAACATGAAAAGGCAAGAACAGGTGTTATAGTACATCTAAGTTCCTTGAGAAGAGGAGAGCAGTATTGTTATATTAACCTCGTAAAAAAGGTCAGTGGACTTCCACTCCGGTCCACGATGTCTAACTATTACCATTCCTACAATTATTATGTCACGATTTTTGTTACCAACTTGTGAGCTTCACACGGTATTCTTTTTTTTCCCCTACAAGCCGTTAATCTGAATTAACTTTTTCGGCGTTGGATTAAAAAAAAAATCCACACATTTCCAAAATATCAAAAGTAATATAAAATGAAACAAAAAAAAAAAAAAAAAAAAGAAAAAAAAAAAAAAAACATTTTTTTTTTTTTTAAATTAAAGTTG
>OMLP01008753.1:2147-15269 GCA_900302685.1 Spondyliosoma cantharus | reverse complement strand
TTTTTTTTTTTTTTTTTTTTTTTCCCCGCTTTGGCGCTGCTTATCTTCAGAACACGTGGCACCGCAGAGATGTGTGCGGACCTGATGTGAATCTACATTTTCTATAACGTTTCGTCGAGAATCTCTTCTTTTTTTTTCTCGAAATGGTCAAGTTTTGCTCGCTGTCGTTTCACTTTGAGTTCGCGCAAAGAGCAGTTCGTTGCCTGAAAACTCGACGTCGAGTGTGAGCGTTTTTTTCCAATAAGAGTGAAGCGTTCGTGACCGAATGAGCCGCAAGTAAAACATCCAGCGTTGGTATTTATTTCTGAAGAGTTTTAGCACTCAAAATCTCCGCTAATCTGCTTCATCAGGACTGTGTGGGTGTGGTGTGATCATATTTTAGTTTTCTTTTTTTTTTTTTTTACAGTGGCCTGGCAACATAGACGAGCAAATCCAGCAGCTGCCGTCACATTTTAGATCTCGATGTTGAGCCTGATTCTCGACATATGTTTGTATACCAGTGAGAAGTGCATAGAGAGAAACACACGAATACAGACGTCTATAGAAAACCTTGGCAGAGAGGTTTGCATTCAGGTAGGATAACATCACTCATATGAACAGGCTGATTGAGGAAATGGGTTTTCATGGCCCTTAAATTGCAGCGCGGCACCAGAGAAAATGCACCATCTTCCTCAAACTTGGATCAATAATCAATGCAAGCCTTTCCATAATGCAGAACAGAAAACGGGCCTCCTGGTGCAGAGCTGAAGCCCAAATAACTCGGAACAAAATGCCGCATTTGCATTTTCGTGTTGTCGCGTCCATTATACACACGTGATCTGCTTAAAGTACAATATGTTAGCGCGCCGTTGCCGCGTAGGTCACAAACACTGTCCTCGCTTTCCCCGAATCTGGCGGCGTTAGAGAGACGGACACCGAGCGAGCAGGCTTGGATGTCCTCTCCAGCAGCGCAGATGTCACTAAATAAAATATTTCATAATCCTGCCCAAATCCTGTAATCACCATGACAACAGGCAGCAGGGAGCCAGAGAGTGGTGGTGTGCGGACCCCTCCTCTTTTTCCTTTTTTCCTCTTTTTTTTTTCCTCCTCCCTCTTTTTTCGGTGGAATTTGGGTCCACGCTGTCGGTTCTTTCCCCCCTCCGTGTTACACTATTTTAAACAGCACGTCGATTTCAGGGGAAGTGAGTTGTTCGGCGCACTCTGGCTGATTCGCCTGATTCAGTCAGTCCTTTGAAAGAGTTTATCAGTGCTGGCACTGTTTGTAGTTTCCAGCAGTTTTTTTTTTGCCACTTTCCTCCCTGAGGGGGGGGGAAATCGTATCGCAGCTCAACATCAAGGTGAGGGAGAAAAAACAGACACTCCAAAAAGCTCAAACAAGGAAACAACCACAAGTTTGAACGTGATCACATGTGGATTTTAGTCGGTGTCAGATGCAACCGCATCCATCGGACGATTAATAGAGAATTCGATCAGAGGGAAATAGGTTGCCAAATATTTTGATAATCGATGAATCGTTCTGGTAGATTACCAAACAGAAATCTAAAAGCTTTGCTGCTTTTCTGTGTCTGTTATGACAGTAAATGAAGCTGGGAGTTGTCTTCATCGTTAAACAACCACCATTGCCAATGAAAAGGAATAATCCAGAATGAGCAATAAAATGAAATAAGTCATTTTAAAGACACTAAATATAATATTAACATATTAATACTACAGAATTTTTGAGTGAAAATATTTAGACTGAAACATATATTAACATCCGTTTTGTCTTTCCAACAATGTTTTTGTTTAGCCTGCGACTACGTCACGTCCATGCACATTACGTGGGCGTACATCATCCCTGATTAATTACGAGCTACACCCAAGCTGGGATGGCGGGATAGCAAGCGGAGGTAAAATGAAAGGGTTCCAAACAGGAATTGTCAGGAGGAGAAGTCTGGAAACAGGAGGAGGATATTTCAGTAGACGGTGTAAAAGATTTCTTCACCTGAGACTCGGGCTGAAACGCTCACAGATGAAACAGTTTTTGTTCATGTTGGGTTTGGTCACGTTTGCCAGCCTCCTTCCTGACTCGCTCTCAGAAGCTACAGTAACAGGCGACCTCAGGCGAAACTGAAGCGCTTTGAATAAAATCACGTATTTCTCTGAGTTTGAACGTCTTTGAAAACATTATAATGTCAGAACACAACTAAACTAAACATATAAAACAAAGCTCTGGTTGCTTTCAGACAACTTCATGCGGCAGTGTTACATATTGTGCTTTTAGGGTTGTAAACTGCACAAGGAGCAAACACACACACACACACACCGCGCGCGAGCACACACTGAAGGCCTGCCGGCTTCTGTATGGTGATAGGATAATGGAGGTGATGACCTCATGGGGTGAAAGGACCTGTTGCCTGGTAACAGTGTGGATAACAGCCAGAGAGGGGGGTATTCACATCGCCAGCATAGTGTGTGTGTGTGTGTGTGTCTTCTTGTGTGTGTGTGTGATATCGACCAGTGTTGCCAGGTAAGGGAGATGATGATAGTGGTTTAAAGTCGAGGGACTGCACACGGTCAGGTGTGTGTGTAGTCGTGTGTATCCCATCACACAGACAGAACACACGCGGCCCCGGCCTGTGCAAACACTTCCTGCTGTTGGGTGCCTTTCCTACATTTTACTGCTTCTTCTGCAGCTCACTTGACTGCGTGTGCCAGACATAAATAATTAACTCCCTCTCTCCCCTCTCTCCGTCTCTCTGCAGGTATTCGGCCCCAGATTATGAATGGGCCTATGCACCCGCGCCCCCTGGTGGCGCTGCTGGACGGGCGCGACTGCACCGTGGAGATGCCCATCCTCAAAGATCTGGCCACCGTGGCTTTCTGCGACGCCCAGTCCACACAGGAGATCCACGAAAAGGTACAACATATCACACAATTCCTACTGCTAGAAAACGACAGTCACTCTGATTGTATTTACATCTCTACTTTAGTTAAACACTTACCTGCTCATCCAATTCCCGCGATGTTTTCTCTCCTTGTCCAAAATCTTTGAGTGTTTGCCACGAAAGGCCCCTTATTTATAAGCCCATTTTAGCAGCCGTGGTTTATGTATGTAATTAACTTTAATTAGCTCGTGTTGATTTGCTGTCAATTTTATGCTGCTTCAAGCAATCTGGAGCGTACCGACATTAAAGTCTGGAGTGGGTACGTTTCAAAATCTGCCTCGCCACTCAGCCAAGAAAAACACATAAAAAAAAAAAAATAAAAAAAAATAAAAAGTGAAGATAAACGATGAATTAAAGCCACAATGTGTCAGCTGATGGAGCAACTTCACATATTGGATAATAGCTGCATAAATCACGCTGCGTTTTCTTAAAATTCCTACAGTCACACAGCATCGACTGACTGTCCCGATATTAAAGGTTTGATGATTAAGCGTTATTAGACGGGAGGGTGTGCTTCAGTCGCGTGTGGCTCGACAGGGGCGCTCACACCTCGGTCCGTATGGATCACAAGTAGCGTTGCGTTGATACAACTGCTGCCACTGAAATAAACATAATCAATGTGTGTTACCGGAAAACAATCAGTCACATCAGTCAGACTCCTATATGTAATGAAGCCTAGTTTACTACTCCAGTAATTGGGCCGATCCTTGGTAATGACCTGGCAGCAGACTACATCCAGAAGACGTTAAAACACGTTTTAAAGCGTCTTAGTCGATAACGTTCTGAACTGGACACACCGGGCTGATTACGGAAGTTGCTAAGGTGCGAGACGTCTCACTTGTCTCTCTGTTGAGCTGCACATGGGCAGTACCGATCAGAGGCTGACGAGCACGGACTGAACGATGTACGAGTGCTGCTTAAACGCACGACGCAGCAGCTCGTCTGACGAGGGGCCAAAGTTGGCGCGTTCACCTGGGTGTTGCGTTTTCGTCGGAGCCGAGCCGATAAATATCGGTCGCCGAGTCGATTGGCGTGGGAGTGAATGCCGATTACACACATTCGCACTGAAAACAAAAGCCAGGCGTTAGTGGGTTTTACTTCCTGCGTGAAAGGGTTACTACAGTCATATGCAGTTGTCCTCGCTGTCTTGAAGACGTCACGGTTGTTATAATAATCATAACTAGCCTCACAAATCTGGGATAAAATATTATATATTCAAGATTAATTTTAGCATCTTGTTTAAAGAGCGATTTGCCTGCCAAGGGAACTTTGGCCACATAATTATTATTTAAATAACACGCTTCAGGAGCAAGTCACGTAATGCTTTTCCAAAAGACGTACAATCAAGTAAATGCATAGAATGACACGACTGGAATGAAATAAGAAACTTAAAATTGATTAATTTAAAAGTGTGAATGCGCAGAATTTAAAACAAAGTAGCAGTTAATTAGACACCGGCCACCTAAACGCACCCCTTTAAATTTTCTTTCTTTTCTACATTCATGCATCATTCCCTGAGAAATGAATGAAATTGTCAAAAATCTTGCAACGTTAAAGAACGTGGCGAAAAGAATCCTCGATCATCCGCGTATCCGGATCTGCACCGGGAGTCAATATAGTCTGTTCCGGGCCGAGACCCGTCCTCCATCCGAGTTTGGCAGAAGTCTGTTCGGTGGTTTATGTGTAATCCTGTTGACAAAACCGACCGACGAACAAACAGACTGAACCGGGTGAAAACATAACCTCCTGCTGGCGGTAATCGTACGCAGCGCTCTTCCTCCACATTATAATCATACGTCGGTTATGCAGGCGATTACAAAAAGAATGCGACGGACAGCGAAGACGCGCAAACAGGAAGTGAGGCAGGTTTAACACACAAGTGTCAGAATGGGTCAACCCGCATGATCGTGTACAGACTGATCTGCTTGCTGTAGCGCTAATAATTGTGCGAGTATCTGCAGTGACTCTCTCCTTCTCACACACACACACACACACACACACACACGGTGATACTGGCACCAGTATGAACTTTGAATATGAATCTTGAATAATTTGCCTTCAGTCTGCGTCTCCTCCTCTGTAATGTTTTAATAATATTTCAGCCCACTGGCTTGTTCCACTCTCCCAGTTCAAACTGTAATGGTTTCATCACTGACTCTAATCCCACTGGGTGCTGAAGTGCTGCTTTGTTAAATAAGGAGGAGGAGGAGGCCGGTAATAGAAACGCCGTATAATTGTCCCGAGCCGGAGTGGTTGAAACATTTGTCTTGTTTTACTGCCTGTACACTGGAGCCAGTCCGTTTGCAGTTTTCCCGATCCAAGCTGAAGGGTTTGTGTCTTTTTAGGGCCCAGAAGAGAACAGAGAGGATTCCACCTCATGTTACATCTGTTTCAGTGAAGGTGTTGGCTCGTGTTCAATTCTCAAAAGAAAACAGAAAAAAAAATGTGTCTGTTTTAATGGAAATAAATTCTTTGATTTTTGGTCTCTTTAGCCATATTTTTCTAGTCTTTTCCTTGGATTCCTAGTTCACACACACACACACACACACACACTCATAAACGCACAAACACAAGCCGTCTCTGTCCAGAAAGATGCTCTCGTAGTTACACATTACACATACTGAGGACCCATCTGGGAGAATAGACGTTGGCAGCGTTCCCACAACTATAACTGCACAGCAGAGGGTACAGATGGGGCACTCCACACACACACACACTTGCACACACACACACACACACACTTGCCAGCTACCTCACCGCAACTTTCAGCAGTGAAGTACTGTTCACACACGAGTATCTAAACAAACGCGCCGCGCCGAGGCGAGGCGAGCAAACACAGAGCGAAGCGCACTGCTGTTCTTTTCGCCTGCTCCGGCTGAGAGTGAGCAGATGCAGCGATTAGGGGGGAATCTGTGCGCTGTCGTTCTCGGGCTCTCGGCGCGAGTCGGCATTGACCTGCAAAGCTTGACGTGGCCCCGCCGAAGCGCACGTGAAAAGGCATTTACTAGAAAAGCGCTCGTCCTCTGTCGGCTAGCGCGACGGCGTCCTTGGAAAGAAGCAGAAGACTTTTTTGAGTTTCAGAGGATAAAAATAAAACGGCGCGTTCTTCGAGTGTCTTTGGCGCCGCTGTATCAGTAACCGCTGTTTATATCTGAGTGCGGCTTTTGTGGCGCGCGAATAATATCAACCGCGGGCGAGAATGTTACCGAGGAAAAATAAAGTGTGTCTGGCTCAGTGTTGAAAACACTTCAGTCAGGACAAAAGAGCATTTCAAGAGCAATGAAGCATTACAGTACAAAAACCATGATGTGTTTTGATTTTATTGTTTTATTTATTTGTTTTTTGTATTTGTGGGGCTTTTATGTGATAGCTGACAGTGGAGTGATAGACAGGAAATGCTGAGAGAGAGCTGGTATTAAACTGAGATCCTCTGCTGGAAGCGATCCAGACACGCTGTGATTATGTATTGTGCACTTCAACCACTCCAGTGTTGAGAATAATATTAAATTTATGAGTAAACTTTACCGCAAAGTCAAGACTACATATTTTCCCTCTTACCTTTAGTGCCATATATCCATCTAGTTTTGTTTTTTTTGCTTTGAGCTGTTGAGTTTTGGAGATCTCAGCTGTGGAGATGTCTGCCTGTCTCTCCTGAATGTAACGGAACTAGATGCCACTCGACTCAAAAGTGCCAAAAAAAAAAAAAAAATTTGAAAAACTGAACATCAGCGCCTCTCTCCAGAAATCACGACCCTGTTTACTCGCGACCATCTACAGACATCGCTGCGAGCAGTTTTATGTCGGAGCTATTTTCTCTCGACCGAACTGCACCAACCAGCCGAGTCGCTGCGCAAGAAGTGGACGAGTGCTTTGAAAGCGTCCTTTATTTTTTTGTTTATTCATCCAGTTTGTTTCTCAGGGACAGGACATATTAATGAACATTACTGTAAACATGCCAGAATTAGCCAAGAGGCTATTCTTAACACTATTTCAAACACAGGCAGCAGTGAAAGCAGAGCAATGAAGCAAAGACAAACAATCCCACTGAGCAAAAACACCAAGTGTAGTGTGGAATATAATTATTAAATACTATGTTGTGGTCATCCAACCTTGGATTTATTACCCTACCTGATGAAGGTTGGATGACCAAACACACAGCTGCACTGTAAAAACTTTGATGTTGAACCCTGTAAGGACGTCACTTGGACATCAATGGTGAACGTTGAAAAGACGTCTGAAAAAAATAAGTTAAAAAAAACTTCCGTTCTGGCTCTCAAGCTCTCACACAAGTGAGCAAAGATAAGTTACAGAAGAGCTACGCAAACACAGACATAAGCAAGGACAGATAAGAGCAAGACAACCATGAGAGGAGGCTGATTTTTAGAAACAGGACAAGCGGTAACACAAATCAAGGTTAAGCCAAATTACTTTATAAGCCATTTTCTTAACTGACTACAAAAGGAACTGTTAAGTGGTGAGTTCCCCCGATATGAACTGGTCCAGAGCTCCATTCATGTGCTTCAGATCGGATAAAAAGCCGATTTTGTGAGTGGAATAATGCGGCCTCCTCTCGTGACTCCCCTCTGGGCTGAGCCGTAGCGTCAGCTTGCTCAGCCGCCATGCGCGCTTCCCTCTGCATCAAATTGTACTCACGCGTAGCTGGCAGCCACCTAAATATGCCAGATTTTAGTCATCGAGATGCATTTTAGTCCCCGAGAGACAAAAACAAAACAAAAGAGGGACCAAAACCATCGAGAAATATAAAGAAAGTGGGGAAGAATTCTTGACATTCACTCTGTAGTTTTTGTGTAATCCTGCTGACAAGCCAACAAACTGACACGGGTGAAAACATAACCTCCTTAGCGGAGGTAATAACAACCTCGGGTTTCACGTTCTCAAGTATTTCTCCCTTTTGTAAGTGCGCCATTTAACATGTACAGAATAAGCTTCAGAGAGCTGCCGTGTCGAGGCCTTTTTTACGCGCTCCTGCAACATTCATGATTGCTTGCTGCAGGTAACGGCCCGGGTTCGACGCAGAGCGATGGCGCCACGCGCGCTGCCAGCTCAAACTGCAACCCTGCTTAAACTAATTAACACGATACGAAAAACCCATTAGCTCACTCTTTCCACTTCATGTAAACTTGCTCTCAGCTTGTGTTTCCTTGTTTTGTTTTTTTTTACCAGTCCGCTGTGACCGTGTGTCATTTTTCCAGCATCGTCTGCAGCCAAGCCTGCCGCCGGCCGGCCTGCCTGCCTCGCCCGAGTAATGAGATTAATGCACGAGGAGAGCTTTAACCTTGAATTTAGCATCCGGCTCCTGCTACAGCTAGCTCCCAATAAAAAAAAATGTTATATGGAAATCCATGGCTATGCTAATCTGGCTGGATTAGGTTAATTCAGTTAGCGGGTGGTGAATTTAAACCTGTTACTTAGCAGCTCGCAGCAGCTACTCACTCGCCCTGTGCCTTCTCAGGGGCTGTCAGCCTACTTTATGCTCCTGCCTGCATCCACTCCAACCTTGTTTGCATACAGCCTGAATGAATTGATTGTGACGAACACCAGCTGTGGCAAGCGCTCGTTATAAACACACAGACAACCACTCGTACTTTTTTTTTTTTTTTTTTTCTTTAGAGCACACATAAACAATCAATTTGCATTTAGACGATAAATTGTGGACATAAACTCAGATCCAGGGAAATCATTTCTTATTCATGTCGGCCTCGAGAAGTTGCTCATGCATAATGTTTGCAGAGAAGCCACCTGAATACGAAACGCGGGGGATGATATTGATTAACAGATTCAAATTTCTCTTTACCTCTAACACTGCTAACGCTCGCTGACGACGGGCGGGCGATGATGACGGTTCCTCCTCTTGTGGTGTCGCTCAGGTGCTGAACGAGGCGGTAGGGGCCATGATGTACCACACCATCACCCTGACCAGAGAGGACCTGGAGAAGTTCAAGGCGCTGCGCATCATTATCCGCATCGGCAGCGGCTACGACAACATCGACATCAAGGCCGCCGGGGAGCTCGGTGAGACTGAGGGGCGGATGCAGACAAAAGAGGAGGGAGATGGATGGATGGATGGATGGGTGGATAAACAAAACGAGAGGGTGCTCAGTCATCATACGCTGAGAGTAATGAATGAGGAGGGGTCATAACTGCACATGCGGCTCGTTCATTCACCAGCACACGAGAGGAGCTGCAGAATACATCAACAAAAACAGTAATGATGCATTATGGGTACCCATTGGATGGGGGCCAAACCAAACTCTGCCTGCTATATTGACATAACAAAAACAACATATGTAACAGGAATGATTACATACTGTAAACAGAATATGTAATGGGAGTGATTGAATATGCAGAGCAGATGCTCCGACTGATATAAAACTCTCCCTCAGATTCCCATTCGGCCCCCTCGGCATATGCTTGGTACGAGAGCAGGATTTAGTGTGATATCCTAATTATTGTCGTTTGTGGTGATACATCTCGCCGCGCTGACAGGGATTCTTTATTTTTTTGAGAAATGTTCTTTTCACTGGCTCCTAATTAGCGGTTCTAATTATCATCTTATCCTTCACTGTTTTTCACAGCTTTATTTTGTAGAAGGTCGTAAAGAAAATACATTTCCTGTCGTATTTTGTGAATTATTTTCGCCAACGGATTTATCTCTCTTCAAAACAGTTACAGTAATTACAACCAACTGTTATATCCGCTAAATCTGCGAAGCGGTTATGCTAATTGTCATTTGAAGTATCTATATTGTCGTCGTTTGAGCTTCACTGTTCCTTAATCTTTCCCCTCCCAGGCATCGCCGTGTGTAATATTCCCTCGGCAGCCGTAGAAGAAACGGCCGACTCAACGCTCTGTCACATCCTCAACCTGTACCGGCGAAACACCTGGCTGTACCAGGCTCTCCGGGAGGGCACACGGGTCCAGAGCGTGGAGCAGATCCGGGAGGTGGCGTCGGGGGCGGCCAGGATCCGAGGGGAGACGCTCGGCCTCATCGGGTTTGGTGAGCCTCTTCTTTGGGGTTGTTTGAACGAAGGCCGGACAAGAGCAGCGCGTTCATCTCCTGCCGGTGTTACTACCGACCTCTTCTGTGTCATCCTCGCCTCATGGAGTTTTTCGTTATTTTTCTGTCTCAGGCTAGCATTGCTAATAACCAAAACGTGTCTCACTTCAAAGAGTTTGGTCACTCTTTGTTAATCTAGCACTGTGTGGGCCTTGAACGTTTGCAACCATCCAGCGTTTCACTCGGTTGTTTCTTCCGTGACACCGTCTGACTTTTTATTTTGTGTTTAGTGAATATTTTTGGTCCCCTTGAAATAATGCAACACATTTCTTTTCACTTTTATTGCATATCCCTGCACATGCATATATATATAGTTTTGACTAGTTGTGTTCTCGCCAGCGGCATTTTATTGGATTACACACACGGCATTTGAGCCTTACTAAAACTGTCACTTTTGTCTGCCATTCTTTTTTTGTTATGCCAGTTTTCATCTTCAATAAATAAAGCTATGCAGTCATAAATTCTGTGGGAAACGCAGACAATAACCAGCTGGAAGAACCTTCTAGTTCCCTGAAAAGTAGTTCCTGGCGCTAAAAGTTGTGTACTTTGGGTGGAATCATGACTTTACCAT
The DNA here is from genome assembly GCA_900302685.1 of Spondyliosoma cantharus. Taxonomy (NCBI): domain Eukaryota; kingdom Metazoa; phylum Chordata; class Actinopteri; order Spariformes; family Sparidae; genus Spondyliosoma; species Spondyliosoma cantharus. Next base: position 4,693 of record OMLP01008753.1, on the reverse strand, counting down.
GTAAAAATGTGTCCCAGCTCAAGAACTGTTAAGAAGTCTAAACATTCAAACTGAGCTTCTAGAATCTGAACGGCATCTCCTCCTCGTCCTCCCCGGCAGGTCGCTCGGGCCAGGCGGTAGCGATGCGCGCCAAGGCGTTCGGCTTCAACGTCATCTTCTACGACCCCTACCTCCAGGACGGCTTGGAGCGCTCGCTCGGCGTCCAGCGGGTCTACACGCTCCAGGACCTGCTCTACCAGAGCGACTGCGTCTCCCTGCACTGCAACCTTAACGAACACAACCACCACCTCATCAACGACTTCACCATCAAACAGGTGGGGAAACCGATAGCGTGCGTCTCCTGATCAGGTGAGGGGAAGGTAAAAGATTGCACTTTCTCACGCGGAAGAGAAAACTGATAAAACCTTGATTGGCTGGAGCTCCTTCTCGCTGGCTGCACAAACTCCCTCGCTAAGCTAATGATCTCTGAAGGTTTGTAGCAGAGCTTTAACCCTGCAGACTGGCAGCTGACTTGGCTGGCTCCGGACATTCCTTGGCTGCCAGTGCTCCTTTGTTGGCAGCGTCCAGTTCGGGGCTGTTTAAATAACCTTTTAATAAGTGGTGAGGCACTCGGAACAGGCACATGCAGAGACACACTGGCGTTTTGGAGAATCGCTGCAGATCGATCTAACATTCTCATGTTAGAAAACAGTAAAAACCATGTTCTCTCAGCAGTAGGACGGTGTACATTTACACATTTTCCCTGCAGTGTAATCCAACACACTGTATTTATCAAAGTCCCCGCTATGTTTATGGATGTGCACGCTCTGAGTAGCACGCCACACCTATTGTGAGCTGCCAATAAAGCAGCCGCTGACGAGCCAAGGAATGCCACTGACCAGCCAAGTCGCAGATGCCAGCTGAGGGGGCTGCCAGACCAGACACGGTGAATCAGCAGCTAGGCTAACCGCAGCATGTGCTTTAACGGTCAATCGTTGATGGACCAGCTTTTGTCTCCAAATGAGAGGTGAGTCTTCGTGACGTGTCCGTCTGGGCAGATTTTGATGAATCCAAGAAACACTCGGAGGTTGCTGCTGCCACCTGGAGGACATAAATCCAACTGCAGATTGATGTCAAAATAGCAATTTGACCCATGCACAGCTGAAATCGACAGCTGCTTCAAAACGTAACGTTAAACACAATGTACGTTCGTCTGCATCGTCTCTTCCCGGCTCGTTTCTTCTCAACCCCGAAGAGCTTCTGCGTAGATGAAGGGATTAGTGTCATTTAGACACTTTGATAAGCCTTTTGTTAGCTTGTCGCTCTGTATTTGTAAAGCATCTGTTTCCCCCCCCTGTGTTGGGTTGTTTTTCCCAAAAGAACAAGTCTTCCCACGCAGCGCCGAGCCAATAACAGCAGCTCCGGGCGCGCGGATCATTACTGAGGAGAAATAAAAAAATCGATGCCGTGCTGCCGTGTGTTTGTGTGTGCAGATGCGTCAAGGTGCTTTCCTGGTCAACTCGGCACGAGGAGGTCTGGTGGACGAGAAGGCTCTGGCTCAGGCCCTGAAGGAAGGCAGGATACGGGGAGCCGCGCTGGACGTCCACGAGTCGGAGCCTTTCAGGTGGTTATGATCGCAGCTTCAGCTTCTTATTGAGACAACAGCCTTTACTCGCTGATTACGAGAATCTCTAATAAATATACAAGGAAATTGCAACTGGCCATTAATATTGCAGAGTAACGGCCTTATAGAACACCAGGCATATGGTTTTAAATAGCCACATATAGTCTACACAGCAATGGAACACCAACCCTATGATCCTCTATTTTGTGACATTTTGTCTTTTCCGTCCACGTTTTCACGTTTTTGACAGTCAGTCAGTCAGTCAAAAGTGTCACGCTGACAGGAGGTGTGACTCTGTGACATGCGCTGAACGCTTGAAAATATCTTGCCTCACGCGCGCGTCCAAAAAAAAAAAACGTACGAAGACACGACGCCAAGCGCGCCGCATCATAAGAAAACTATGATTCTGCTGGTGACAGTCTGCAGTTTTTTTTTTGGCTGTTATCGCGCCTTCAGTTTCTTGCGGATTATTTGTGTATGATCTCACTCGCTTCAGCTGCAGCTGCCCAGAGATATCTGCTACGACAGCGCCATTTTGGAGCCTGGTTAACTGCAGTTTCAGCCAAAGCTCGGGGCTGCTGCTGCTGGAGTATGCACCTTTGTTTTGTTTTTTTTTTCCAGGCGGGAAAAAAGTATTGGCAGGCATCTTGCATACGAGAACTTTATCTTCAAGTTGTCTTGGCAACATATCTTGCACTTTGGCGCAATTTATTTGATCTGCTGGGCAGCTAACGTAAACCCTGCCTCTGTCTTTTAATCACTTTCTCTTGTTTCTTTCCCTCGCTGTCCAACAGCTTTTCTTTAGGTCCTCTAAAAGACGCCCCCAACCTGATCTGCACGCCCCACACCGCCTGGTACAGCGAGCAGGCGTCACTGGAGATGAGAGAGGCCGCCGCCACAGAAATCCGCAGGGCCATCACCGGTACGGAGAGACGCCTTTAGA